>LOEQ01000087.1:260769-271187 GCA_001685075.1 Bramus lutescens | reverse complement strand
TCTATCTATCTATCTATCTATCTATCTATCTATCTATCTATCTAATGTGTGTGTTTATGTATATCTATATATGCACATATATGTGTGTGTATACACACACATATATATGATAATATATAACATATATATGATAATAGGCCTGCCCACATTCTTCTAAATAGCCTCCATAAACTCACTAGGTCACTATGTTCTTTACTTTTTATTTTTTTGTCACACCCTGACTAAAAGAACTTAGAAATAAGCAAGGCTTTATTTTGTCTTATAGCCCACCATGGCAGGAAGGCATGGTGGCCGAAGCAGGAGGCTTCACCCACACACAGGAAGCCTGGCACAGAGGGTTGGGAGAGAATATTGCATGGCTAAGTATAAGGAAGTTTTTCTACTCTTATTAGAGATGGTGGCTTCGAAGAGGGGTTCGATGTGTGTGGTTGGCTGGGAAGAGCCTCTTCCTTCTAGAGGAGCAGGTACTGGCTTAAATGTCATTAGGAAAGTCTGTAGGAATGACTGTGTGGTTGGACGCCTGGCTGGGCATTTTAGGGAACTCATGCCGTGATATTTAGGGAAGTATATTGGTGAACAAAAGTGGGCCAACGCAGAGGAAGAACACTGAAGAGGCATGCCAGAATGACATGCTGGGGACTAGAGGGTTATCGGGGCTTCCCTCTGCAATGCTATTTAGTGTCTTCACTCAGACTTTTCAAGACCTGAAATTCTCCAATGTTTTAAGTATTTTGAGTGAAAAAAAAATACAGTGCATGCTTTTTAAACCTGTTATACACCGAAGTTATTGGAACATAACAGGAAAGTTTTGAAACTTCCTAACCAAGAACAGGTTGAAAATAATATAACTTATCATTAATAAAAAGCAATTCCCTATGTTTTGGTAAAACAAACAACCACAAATGTGAAACACATGTCCCACTCACGAAGGGCATGAAGGGCTGGCTCAGCCTGGCCCCGGTGAAAGGGCACCTGTAGTTTGGGTTGAATAGGAATCCACCAGGAATCGGAAGACGACAATTAAAATAACAGTAAGGGAAAGATGGTATTTCAGACTGAGTGCTGGATCCACAGAACTGTATGCTGGATCCACGGAACTATATACTGGATCCACTGACTGTATGCTGGACCCACGGAACTGTATACAGGATCCACGGAACCGCGGAACTGCGTGCTGGATCCACGAGTAGCCACATGGGAAAGTAAGCCTCCTTGGCCCCTCTCTCACACTGTACACAAAATCAGCTCCAAATGGGCCAGAGATTTCAATGGGGAAGATTAATTAGTGGAGCTTTTAGGAAACAGCAGCTCAAGGGGACATTTTCATGGAGTGGGGAAAAAAACTAACCCCAAAGGAACTAACCCACAAAAATAAAACAAATAATTAAAAAAAAACCCAGATTGAATATTTTTAAAATTAAAAACTTTCAGACAAGAGATCATACAGTTTCTCAAAAAGCTAAATATGAGTTACATGTGATTAAGCAACTTTGCCCCGATCCATGCTAAAGAGAATTCAAAGTAGATACCCCCACAGATATTGTACATGAAGGTTCCTGGTGGCATTAGTTATGAAGTCAGGAAGGGGTTACATACAACCTGATGTGTATCAGCTCAATGAGCAAGGGATTTGTGATATCCACATGCTGAAATATTATTCAACCATTACCTGGAAAACCATATGCTAAGTGCAAATATGGGGGAATCAAAAGACCACTTATTTCATGATCCTGCTGATGTCCAAGGTGGAACACAGGCAGACTAGTTGTTGTCCCCAGCTGAGGGGGATGAGGGATTGACAGTGAATGGGACTGGAAATCTTTGGAGGATAATAAAAGTGTTCTGGGATGAGGTAGCAGTGCTGGCTACACACAGTGTGAATATCCGACCATTTAATTACACATTTTAGAATGGGGGATTTATGACACGGGGATTATACTCCAATAAAAATGGCAAAAAGATAGAAAATGGGGGGGTTCAGATTATTAAGCAAATGAAGAAAACATGACCTGACTCTTCAGAAGAGGAAACAATGAAGCAATCACTAAGTATGTGGAAGGACACTAAATTTAATTCAGAAGGGAAACGAAAATGGATCATAACTGCATCCTCCCCCCCGCTCCAATGTACCAAGAATTCCCTAGGATATGGAGTAGCCACACTGGGTGGGCTTATAGTTTGGCATATTGCTTTCTGAGTGTGTCATAGTTTCAACAAAGGCTAGAACATGCCACCCCATAATTTGACTCTTTGGCATGAGGGTTATTTTGATTTAGATGCACTTTAGAAACTGTTACAAGTTCAGTCCACCAGAGAACACACTCTTTTATTTGTTTAAGATTTATTTATTTATTATGAATACAGTGTTCTGCCTGCATGTATGCCAGCATGCCAGGAGAGGGTGCCAGATCTCATCATGGAAGGTAATGAGCCACCCTATGGTTGCTGGGAATTTGAACTCAGGACTTCTGGAAGAGCAGACAGTATTCTTAACTGCTGAGCTATCTCTCCAGCCCCCACATTGGATACTCTTAAAGCTGAAAAGAAAGTCTTTATTGCTGGTCAATGGCTGCATGGGAGCTTGCCCAAATCTCGCGGTTCTGATTCTCATGGTTCTTTGTCTTTTATACACAGAAACCACCTCTTGGCGGACACACTTCAGTTAGCAAGAGTCAGAACTACAACAACCATAAAGCAAGGTTAGTACATGTAGTGACTTTCCTGGATCCTGAACTATGGACCAAGTCTTGGATAGATTGGGTCATTGTTCCCATTTCAGCAGGTGTTGAGACCCACATGCTGGATTTTAAGATCAGAATGGTGCCTCTAATGGAGTCAGTTGTGCTAAGGTCTGGAAGCTGCTATACATCACAGGTCCAGGGCAGGACAGAGCCTCTATCTTCCTGAGAGTACCAGCTGACATTCCCAGGGAACACACCCTCCCTAGACCAGGAGAAAGGGGATGTACATATCCCCAGAGACAGGCGTCTGGCTGAGAATTAAGTTTAGAAACACCACTGAAATACCTCTCACCTGCCTTTGTTCTTCTCAAGCTTTGATTATTTTCCCACAATGAAGTATTTTTTATTTAATCTGATTACATAATACTTAGATATTTCTGCCTCTGGGTGGGTGTCTTCATGTTCCCTCTTATGACTCTCATGTGTGTGTAAAACATTTCTATGTTTTTGTCTTGTCAATGTGTGTTATGTTCATGTCATTCTTATGCACAGAAACTCTATGATTCTGCAATGAAATTCCAGGGAACAAACCCAATAGGGATACACACACACTCAGAGCAACACAATTTGTGATAGTCAAGATCTGGAAAGCCTGGTGTATAGCTGTAATAGCACGAAAACAGAAACCAGAGCAGGTTCAAATGGTGGGTTACCTTGGGGAAAGTTCATTGGGAAGGGGACAACAAAGAGTGTCATTTTCTTCTCAGTCAATTCTGTCTCAATTTTCTATTGCTCTGAAAAGACACCACGACCATGCCAACCTTTAGAGAAGCAAAGCATTTATTGATGCGTGCCTACAGTTCAGAGGTTTAGTCCATTTCCATTACAGTGGGAAGTGTGGAGACAATGTAGGCAAACATGGAGTCAGAGAAGTAGCCGGGAATTCTACATCCAGATTGGCAGGCAGCAGGAAGAGAGAGACTGAGACTGGATTGGGCTTTTGAAACACCAAAGCCCACCCACAGTGAAGCATTTCCTTCACCAAGGTTATACCTACCCCAAAAGGCTCCACCTACCTCAACAAGGCCACACCTCCTCCAACAAGGCCACACCTCCAAATGCCACTCCTTCAGCATTCCAATATATGAGCCTATGGAGGTTATTCTTATTCAGTCCCCCACAGATACCATTAGTCAATAAGCTCAGCAAAGCTTCTTTTCATGTGAGTAAGCACATACACACTAAAGATCTGTTTATTTTTAAGGTGTTCGCTTTTATTTTGCTCAAGTGTTTTTTTAGATTATGTACAAACAAGTGCAGCATCATTAGAAGCCAGAAGAGAGGGTCAGATCCTTCGAATCATGGGTGATAGATGCTTTGGAGCTGTCAGGTGTGGATGTTGTGGCTTGAACTGGAACCCTCTGAAAGAACAGCACATGCTCTTAACTGCTAAGCTGTCTCTCCATCCCTGAGATCTGTTCACATAAAACATGATATTGGCAAAATTACCCTACGTGGAAGAACCATGTATCATAGTTACTGTTCTATTGCTGTGAAGAGACACCATGACCAAGGCAACTCTTAGAAAAGAAAGCATTTAGCTGGGGCCTGCTTACAGTTTCAGGGGTTTAGTTTATTTTCATCACATTAGGAAGCAAGCAGGTATGGCCATAGGGCAATAACAGAGTGCTTTACATCCTGATCCACACACAGAAGTTAGAAAGAGAGAGACACTGGGCCTGATGTGGGCTTTTGAAACCTAGAAGCTTACCCCCAGTGATAAACAAGAAAAACTGCCAACAAGGACACATCTCCAGTCCATCAACTCAGGGCTAAGCATGCCAATACATATCAGCTTGGTGCAAGCAGTCATTATCTGAGAAGAGGGAACCTCAACTGAGAAAACACCCCCATCAGATTGGCTTGTGGGCAAGGCTGTAGGGCATTTTCTTGGATAATGTCTGATGTGGGAGAGGCAGATTATCCGGCTTGTAAAGGAAAGCAGGCTGAATAAACCACGGGGAGCAAGCTAGGAAGCAACGTTTCTCCATGGCCTCTGCTTTAGTTCCTGCCTCCAAGTCCTTGCCTCTGGTTTCTGACTTATCTTCCCTCTATGCTGGACTGACTATACAATATGAGATGAAATAAAGTCTTTCCTCCCACGCTGCTGCTTGCTCACGGCGTTGTGTCATAGTAACAGAAAACAAACTAAGACAAGGAGGAAAGGGCTTGTCTCTATCACCCTTCCACAGCACAATCCATTGTCAAGGGAATCCATGGCAGGACCTTGAGGAAGGAGCCTGGAGGTAGGGGCTGAAGCAGAGCCTGTGAAAGAGTGCGACTTACTGGTTTGGTCCATATGACTTGCTCAGCTTGATTTCTTATACAACTTAGGACCACCTGCTCGGGGTGGCATTGTCCCCAGAAGTCTGGGCCCTCCCACATCAATCCTTTGTCAAGAAAAAGCCCTCCACAGACTTGCCTACAGACTGGTCTAATGGAGTCATTTTCTTTTCAATAAACAAACTAACAAACAAACAAATAAATTTATTTTACATCCCTCCTCTTTTTCCATCCCCTCCCCTCATCCCCACTCTGTTCCCACTCCCCCAGTTTGTTCATCCTCTGTTTCTATCTAGGAAAGGGCAGATCTCCCATGAGTATCAACAAAGCATGGCATATCAAATTGCAATAAGACTAAGCCCCTCACCATGTATTAAGTCCAGGGAAGGCAATCCAGTGTGAGGAGTAGGGTCCCATAAGCCTATGAAAGAGTTGGAGACAGCCCCTGTTCCCACTGTTAGGAGTCCCACAAGAGGACCAAGTTACACAGCTGTCACATATATGCAGAGGGTCTATGTTAGTCCCATGTGGTGCGGGAGAATTGTCTGTATTCTGTCAATCATATTTTAAATAAACGCTGATTGGCTGATAGCCAGGCAGGAAGTATAGGTGGGAAAACCAGACAGGAAGTAGAGATGGGGCAATAAGAAGAGGAGTATTCTGGGAATAAGGAAGCTCTTCCCCAAGTCCTGCTCAGAACACTGAAGAAGCAAGATGTGACCTGCCCTGCTGAAAAAGGTACTGAGCCATGTGGCTANNAAAAGGTACTGAGCCATGTGGCTAACATAGATAAGAATAATGGGTTAATATAAGCTACAAGATCTAATAAGAAGCGTGAGCTAATGGGCCAATCAGTTTATAACCTAATGTAGACTCTTTGTGATTTTCTTTGGGGCTTACCAGCTGTGGGAACTGGGCAGGACAGAAACCCCGAGAAGCAGCCCCTCTTGTTACACCCATGGAGGCTCCCTTGTTGTCGTCTCAGCCTCTGTGAGCCTCTATAGTCCCAGGTTAGTTGATTCTGTGAGTTTTCTTGCAGTGTCCTTGTTGTGGAATATTATTTTAAGATGTGTTACCTTTGTTTATGCTGAGTAACATTTGTTTTAATGATGCAAAGATGTGTTGCCTTCTTTTACATTGCATTTGTTTAAGTCTGTGAAGCTGTGTTACTTTGCCTGCCTAAAACACCTGATGGTCTAATAAAGAGCTGAATGGCCAATAGTGTGGTAGGAGAAAGGGGTTGGCAGGCAGAGTGAATAAATAGAGAGATCTGGGGAAAAAAGATCAAAGAGAAAAGAAGGGGCCAGTTCCCCTGTCACACAGCCAGACATGGAATAAGACAGAAAGAAAATATATACAGAAATAGAGAAAGGCAAAAGCCCAGGCAAAAGGTAGACGGGATAATTTAAGTTAAGAAAGAAAAGCTGGCTAGAAACAAGCCAAGCTAAGGCTGGGCATTCATAAGGAAGAGTAAGTTTTCATGTGTGGTTTCTTTGGGAGCTGGTGGCAGGTCCCCTAAAAGAGTAAGAGTAGACTAAAACAACATCTCCTCCTTTGTCCTTTCTCCTCCTCTTTGGCAGGATTCCCCAAACTCTGCCTAATGTTTGGCTATGGGTCTCTGTATCTGTTTCCATCAGTTGCTGGATGAAGGCCCTCTGATGACAATTGGGCTAGTCACCAGCCTGGTCACAGGAGCTGTCCAGTTCAGGCTATATGTCTGCTATTGCTAGACACCTACAGTATGGTCTTTCCTGTAGATCCCTGGGAGAGTCCCTCATGCCAGGGTTTTGCCTGGCCCCCAAATGTACCCCTTTCTAGCAGTCTCTTTCAGTACCCACCCCCAGTGACTTGATCACTCATGTTTCCATCCCTTCTCGTCTTCAGTCCACTCATGAAATCTCTTAAATTCTCCCTTCTCAGGGAGATCCTGGTATCCCCCACCCATGAAAGCTCTTTTTCACCTAGTCTCTTTGGGTCTATGGATTGTGCATAGTTATCCTTTATTTTACAGCTAATATCCACTTATGGGTGAGTACATACCATATTTGCCTTTCTCAGTCTGGGTTACATCACTCAGGATGATTTTTTTTTCTAGTTCCATCCATTTGCCTCCAAATTTCCTGGTGTCCTTGTATTTAGCCGCTGAGTAATACTCCATTGTACAATTGTACCACTTTTTTTTTTATCCATTCCTTGGTTGAGGGATATCTAGGTTGTTTCCACGTTCTGGCTATTACAAATAAAGTTGCTATGAACACAGTTGAACAAATGTCCTTGTGGTATGATTGAGCATCCTTTGGGTATATGCTCAAGAGTAGTATAGATGGGTCTTATGATAGGTTGATTCCCAGTTTTCTGAGGAGCCACCACACTGATTTCCAAAGTGGCTGCACAAGTTTGCACTCCCACCAGCAGTGAAGGAGTGTTCCCCTTGCTCCACATCCTCTCCAGGATGAGCTGTCACTTGTGCTTTTGATGTTAGCCATACTGACAGATGTAAGATGGAATCTCAGAGTCATTTGATTTGCACTTCCCTGTTGGTTAAAAATGTTGAATATCTTAAGCGTTTCTCTGCCATTTGAGAGTCTTCTGTTTATATCTGTACCCTATTTTAGTTGGATTATTTGTTTTTTTGATATCTAGCTTCTTGAGCCCTTTATATAGTTTGGAGACCAGCTCTCTGTTGGGTGTGGGGGGTGGTGAAGAGCTTTTCCCATTCTGTATGTTGCCATTTGTTCTATTGACAGTGTCCTTTGCTTTACAGAAACTTTTCAGTTTCATGAAGTCCCATTTATTTTCGATCTTAGTTCCTGTGCTATTGGTGTTCTGTTCAAGAAGTTGTCTCCTGTGCCAATGCTTTCAAGGTTAGTTCCCACTTTCTCTTGTTTTAGGTTCAGTGTATCTGGGTTCATGTTGAGGTGTTTGCTCCACTTGGACTTGAGTTTTGTGCGAAGTGATGGATCTGGATTGATTTGTATTCTACATGCAAACATCCAGTTAGACCAGCGCCATATGCTGAAGACATTTTCTTTTTTTTTTCCATTGTATAATTTTGGCTTCTTTGTCAAAAATCAGGTGTCCATAGGTATGTGAATTTATGTCAGGTATCCAATTTGATTCCATTGATCCACCTGTCTATTTTTATGCCAATACCATGTGGTTTTTATTACTATAGTAGAATTTGACATCAGGGATGGTGATACCATGGAGGCATTTTCTTAACTAAGGTTCCTTCTTCTTAGATGATTCTATCTTCTGCCAAGTTGACAAAAACCTAACCAACACATTTGACCCCTTGTCAACTTGATGCATAAATACACTACTGTTAAACTATAATCTTTCCTTTTTGTTTAGCCCTAAGATCTCAAGTTGATATCAGGAGGCATGTCCCGTGAGTGGAACATTCCAGATGCAGCTCTACTTCCGCACTAGGCAGCAATGGCTCCTCGTATTTTGTAGCCTTCCCATGTTGGCGTAGAATACTCTAAGCTTCTACCTTTGTCATTTAAAGGGCATCTTAGTAGGAAATCAGTGAGTTTTAACTTGGAAGGCACAAACCTACTTCTAAGGAAAGTGATCTGGAAAAAGCCCCATGAATGGTCAAGAACGTATGTGGTGGTGGGGGGTGTAGGGCACAAAGTTGCTAGGAGAAAAGGACCATAACTGTGGAGTAGGACGAGCATGGACCAAATGCTAACGTTTGTAATACTGGGCTGTCAGGAGCCTATTGAAGGAGATGAAAGCGTAAGCTAAGGACAACTCAGGACATTATCCTGCACACTTTGACTGAAGCTGCTGAGGGGAGGGCATGAGAAATGGGACTGCCATTGGTTGGATCATGGTCCGCTTTGAGCCCTGAGTGATTGTGTGAGCAGGAGACGTGTGTGTCTGAGCAAGAAAATCACTGTGTGTCAAAGGAGCAGGGGCTTGCAGAGGTTAGCCATTGCAGAGGGGTGACCCGGAAGGGTCCCCCTCCCCCGCGGCAATGTTTACCAGATCCCGACTGACCGGCGTACAATTTTAAGCAAAAGCTAATCTTCAAAGTACATGCCAGTGCAATAGCAGATAATGGTTTTGTTGTCTAGTAATGATGGAAATTTCTCTCTCTCGTTTTTGTCTCTTCAATAAATATTTATGGAGTGTCTACTGTTTGACAAGCATTAAGCTGGGACATATAAACAAATAATTAAAATAATTGCAGACAAATGTGAACATGCTAGAGGTTTGCACAGAGTGCCTTGGAAATATTCCCCACTTATTTACACAGCTTCACATAAATGTGCATGAAAAAGGTCATTTTCTCATAGGGCATGGCTCCAGTGTCCTCTTAAGCTCCCTTTGAGCATGTTTCAGATAAAATGAAGGCTCAGCCTTTTGAGGGGAAGTGGCCTCAAGGTCTAGCACCTTCTGGCCTTGGGGGAATGAAGCAGGATACTGGGCTGGGACTCTCTTCCAGAAGTTTCTAGTTAAAAATGAAAATCTCAGCCCTAGACAGCAACCAGATTACAACCCTGAACAGCACATGCTGTGGTGGCTATCATGTATGCTGTGGTGAGTAGCAGGTGCGTTGGTCGCACTGCTTTGATTTTAGTGGAGCTATAACTTTGGGGAAACCTTCAGAGTGGCTTTCCTGAAAAGCTCCAGAAATGTTGGGGTGCCTTTCTGCAACTAGGCTGTACTTTCACCAATAGCCTTTCCTGGGCTCTCTTCAGAGACTCCAGTCCTGCCACACAGTGGCCAAGCCTCAGCAGCTCTCCATGACCACTTCATGCCGTCAAACCGTGTGATGTCATCAAACCAAAGGGACTCTTACACTGCCAAGTTTGGCCATTAGCATGAATCACAGCCTTGGCCACTTCTGGAACACAGCTTCCGGGTGCCGACCCTGAGGAAACACTTCCCAGATTTCAAGTCAGCCATGCTGGTCTCTCACTAGCCAGAGCCAATTCTTCATCTCCAGCCGACCAGACACCACCAATTCTTCATGCAGATGGCCCGGTAGAGTCTGCTTCTCTTTGAAACGTCATAAGCCAGGCCTTCATCTTCTCCACTGCTCTCAGTGTTCTTATCTTCCAAGCTCCTACAGGACAGCCCACTGAGCTTTCAATACCCAATGACTTTTCTAGCTCAAAGTTCCAAAGTCTGTCCACAATCCTCCCCCAAACATGTCTGTCTGAAATAGCCCACTAGCCTGGTATCAACTTCTGTCCTTGTCAGGGTTTCTATTGCTGTGATGAATACCATGACCCAAAGCAAGTTGGGAAGGGGGAAAGGGTTAATTTGACTTACAGTCCCCCATTTCAGTCCACCATCTAAGGCAGGAAGTCAAACAGGTCAGGAACCTGGAGGCAGGGGCTGGTGCAGAGGGCATCGAGGGATGCTGTTTACCAGCTT
>LOEQ01000087.1:204972-223155 GCA_001685075.1 Bramus lutescens | reverse complement strand
GGGCCTTTGGAAGAACAGTCAGTGCTCTTAACCTCTGAGCCATCTCTCCAGCCCGACTTTGAACTTTCTTGTCTGTATGAAGTTATTCAGGTTGAGCTCTAGTCAGAAAATCTGAAGTAAAACTAAGCCCATTTTTAACATAAAATCTGATGCCCCAAGTGGGAAATTCCACAGCATGATATTTTGTTAAAGGCACAAAGTTGTTAAAAAAATATTGCATAAGAGAGGCCAACAAATACACACAGGAAAGCAGACAGCATCATCCACAAATGGTGCTGGTCAAATCGGAGAGCTACATGTAAAAGAGTGGAACCGGGTCATTATCTCTCACTCCACACAAAACACAACTCCAGATGGATCAAGGACCTCAACATGAGGCCTGATACCCTGAATCTGATGGAGGAGAAAGCAGGAAAGAGATATGATTCATTGGCACAGGACAGGACTTTTTTAGACAGGCCTCTGGTAACACAGGCATTAAGATCAACAATTATTATTAAATGTGACCTCATAAAACTAAAAGCTTCAATACAGCAAAGAACACCATCAATCTGGTAAAGAGAATGGGGGCAAAACATTAGCTAGCTATGTATCTGAGTGAGGGTTAAAATCTAGAATACACATGAATTAAAAAACAAACCTCAAAATCCAGAAAATAAAAAATCCAATTAAAAATGAAACATGAACATAAACAGTTCTCAGAAGATGAAATGCAAGTGGTTGAGAAACATTTCAAACAATGTTCAGCATCTTCAGCCACCAGTAAAATGCAAATTAAAAGTGCTGCTAGGTCTCATTTGACTCTAGTCAGAACAGCTTTGACAAGAAAAAAAATGCAGATAAATGCTTGTGTGGACGTGGGAAAGGGAAACACTTGTACGTTGCTTGGGGGAGTGCAAACTGGTGCAGCCACTGTGGAAATCGGGGTGGAGGTTCCTCACAAAATCGCGAATCGATCTACCACATTATCCAGCCACCATTCGAACCCTAAAGGCCTCTTGTCCTTCTACAGCAATATCTGCTTATCTATGTACATTGCTGCTCTACTCATAACAGCCAGGGAGTGGAAACAGCTTAGATGTCCATCAACTAATGAATGGATAATGAAAATGTGGTACATTTACACAGTGGATCATGATCCAGCTATTAAGAAAAGTGAAGTTCAGAATCAAATGAATGGAATGGGAAACCATCATTCTGAGGGAGGTAACAGACCCAGAGGACAAATAAATGTCTTTATTTGTAGCTATTGGTTTTGAATTTTCAGATATGTATGCTTCATTTGGAATACCCATAGAAGTCAATAAACTAGTAAAAGGCCACAAATGAGGGGGTGAAAGGAGGGAAAATTGAATGCGCTGGTGTGAGGGGTTAGAGGGAATTGTGGAAGAGGAAGGCTTAATAGGTATAGGGGAGGAGAGGGCTGAGTAGAGGAGGGAATGGGGGAGGCATAAAATTACACTCAAGACCTTTTGAAAAAGTAATATGGGAACCTACTACTATAGAAGTACACACACACACACACACACACACACAAGAGTTAAAATGGAGTTACCTTATAACTGGTTCTTAGGGAAAGTCCAGAGGGTGTAAAATGTGAAGAATAGACATTTTATAGGTGATAGACAGATAAGGGATGCTTCCCTGGGAGGGTCAAGGGCAGAGCTCTTTGTAAATCAAGATGGACCCAGAAAGTCAGTTGACAGTAAGTAGATCATCACCCAGAGGGAACATGATAAGACCCACAGTTCTAGATGGACAAGAGTAATAAGAATGGCTCACTGAGCAAGGGGACCTTAGGGATATATTAGAAATCCAGTTATCTAGCCTGGATCATGGAGATTTTCTTATGTCTGTGATTTAGTCATCGTTTCCCCCAAAAAGTTTTGCATGCTAGCCTTGCATTCCCAGTGGCAGGATGAAGTGACAGAATTGTGAAGAGTTGGGACCGAATGGAGGACAATTAGGTCCTCGCCTCTTGACCCTAAGTGAATGGATTAAGGATGCTTTCACAGTAGTGGTTGTGGTTTTAGGGGCCTGGATTTGTTAGCCAAGGATGTGAATAAGCCTGATACCTGCTCCTCCTTATCCAGCCAGTGTGATGTGACCTATTAGTAGGCCCACAGCAGTGCTAAGCAGATGGCATGACAGTGCCCAGGTCTTTTGTCTTCAGAACTGTGAGCTCAACCGTTCATTTATAAAGAATGGGATATTGTTTTTATCATTATAGAAAATGTACTAACTACCTGGGGAGAAAGGACAACCACAAAGCTTAAAACTCACATGCCCCCTAAAGTCAGGAGAGCCCCAGGGACAGGGGCCATTTTCTAAACACAGCATGCAGCTGAGAAGTGAGGTGGGTCAAGGGTGTAGGCCACCAGGCAAAGATTGTATTCCACACTCCTGACATATTATCAAAGCTAGGAACCTTGGGCAGGCATTCTAGAATAGTTCCAGTTGAAGAAATATTCCAAAGAGGCATAACTTATTGTCATTAATGTTAAAATAAGGAAAGGTTTTTAAACTGTAATGATTTCAAGAAACATAGTCTTGCTTAAAAAATTTAGAAAAGTGAAGAAATGCTTGGGAAGAAGTCTTTTGAACATTGAAGAACTTGTGGATACAAATATAAAAAATGACACTTATTCACAGGACGCCTTAGTATGTGTTCACATTGTGTATGTGTGCTGCTTTATACGGTTACATCCCTTAATTTTTAAGACCCTGTTGAAACGAGAGTGCACACAGGTATATAACATTCCCCATATGGGTATAATGTAAGTACTTAATTCTTTTATATGTTCTTATTGTCACGATTATATTCCTGGGAAGCTGGTACTTTTGATCTGTTTTTGTTCGTTTGTTCCAATTGTGTATGCAATTGGAACCACTAGGTCAAAGGCTCTCTTTTGCTGTGAATGTTGCTGTGGACTGTCACACTGTTTTTAAGAAGTGACGCCAGTGAATACCACATCCCTTGCGGCCCTGAACGTGACTGTGAAAATAAGTGGTCCACCAGACACGGTGAGGAGTTTATTACTGTCTTCTTTAATTCTGTTATTCCCAGGAAGGATGGATGCTTTTCTTCTTGGTGGTTTTTTTTTTTATCATAAATGACAATAGGTAAGAACACTGGTTAGTTTTTCCGTCTGCTTGATACAAGCTAGAGTCACATGGAAAGAGGGACCCTAAACTGAAGGAATTGCCTTAATCAGACTGGCCTGTAGGCAAGTATCTTGTTGATTAATGGTTGATGGGGAGGTCACAGCCACGGGAAACAAGCCAACAGGCAGCTTTCCTCCATGGATTTTGCTTCAAGTCCCTGACTTGGCGTCCCTCAATGAAGGACAGTAACCTTTAAGTCAAATAAACCTTCCCACTCCCCCACCATGATTTGCTTGGTGATTGACCATAGCAACAGAGAGTTAAGTAGGTCAGCAAAGGATCACTACTTGGGATATTTTTGTATATATAGTGAGATCTCTTAGGACTGAGACTCAAGTATAAACATGAAACTCGTGTATGTTTCATATATGCCTTACACATATGACCTAGAGAAATTGTACATAATACACTTAACAATTTTATTACAGTCACTGAAACATTGTAGTTCGGGGAAATTTCAGTTGTGGTATTTTGTCAGGCTTTGAGGACTTTGGGGTTGGGGGCAGTTTAGATCTCAGATATTCAAATCAGGAAATCACAGCCTACACTTGACCTAGGACAAATATCTGCAGGATATGAACTCAAGCCCATGAGCTGCAAGGAATGGTCATGTCTTTCTTCTGGATGAAGTGCCGCCTGGATTATAACAAAAGTATCGGAGTGGCATTGCAGACAGGATACTGTTTTTCCTAACAAGGCCCACTTCTGCTCGACATTGGCAAATGCTCGACAACTGCCTAGACATTTGCTTAGCTCAAGACCCTATCATTCGCTTCCTGCTCCAGGCCTCAGAATGCATTGTAGACCTTAATCCACTGAATCTTCCAGATGCCAGGGTTGCTCTCCATCAGCCCACACATCTGGTTAGATTAATGTTTTTGAGAGTGGCTTGCGTATTACCAGCATCTGTCAACCCTACTTACTCCTTAATTGCTCCTGGGGCATTTGGAGGGAAATCCTGCATGGAGACCTACACATTTGCATGGAAACAGTGTCACAGGCTGAAGCACATTCAAAGAGTGGTTAAAGTTGATATTTTTTTAAAAAAAATATTTATTGCCAAGCTGTTGAGTGATCATAAAATAAGTGTCCAGCTGATGGCTCTCTTTGGTCTTGTGCAGCCATATGTCCCCCTGGTGGCATGTATGGTGCCTGTTGGGACTCAAACATCTGAAGAAATTGAGGGGAGGGTAAAACAGGAGGGCACCAGATCCCTTGAGATCATTGATTTACTTAATGATGCTGACACCTGTCTTATTTTATGTTGATTGCCTTGTGAATGTTAGACCTGAAAACAAAACAGAGTCTATAACACCTGCAGGTGTGGAAGCATCGTAAGGCTCCAAACACAGCGCCCAAGAGAGAAGCCCGCAATAAGTCACAAAGATTAGCTTTGATGCTCAGCGTGTGGAAAACAGGGATTCTTCCAGAGCTCCTTATGGGTACTGGTCTTGTTTCACTTCTTTTATTTATTTATTTTTTCAAGTAAATGATTCAGACAGGCAGGCACCATGAAATCTTTACATTAGCAGATGGCAGGGAATTAACCCGAAAGTGTTCTGCTTTGTTGATGGGCATAATTTGCAGGAAGAGCCTGGTGGCTGAGTTCATGGGCAGGGACGTGGAGCCGAGTGTGGATGGCAGGATGGATCTTGTAAGTGAGCTAAGGCAGAGTCAGGGCTCTGGGTTCTGGGTCACAGCCAGAGACAGAAGACTGTTTCAAGGGGCTGGACCTTCAGGGGTAAGCTGCTGGGTGCTGGAAAAACTACCCCAAGTATCTCATGCAGCACCGGGTGACTGTGGGTAAAGAGACGGAGACTTATTCTATCCTCGCCTGAGAGATCTGTAAGGCTCCAGGCTACTTTCTCTGTTTCGGGTGATGATCAGAGGCTTCTGGAAATCTTAACCCCTGCTCTCCTGAGTTAGTGAGATGGCAGCTTGCATCTGTGCCTCCGACAGTTTCTGAAGAGTTCTTCAGCTGGCAGGATGTGCAAGATTGGGTGGCATCCAGGGCACAGCAGCCGTTTCCTTCTTTGCTCCATAGACCTTCTTAGGCCACAACTACCTGCCTGCTTTCCCTGCCCTGACTCTGCTTCCTGTGTGATCATCACCTGGTGTGGACTCCACGGTCAGAACTCTCTCCTATGGGCTGCAACCCCTTTGAGGATCCAATATCAGACATTTATATTAGGATTCATAACAGTAGCAAAATTAGAGCTATGAAGTAGCAATGAAATAACTTTTATGATTGTGATCACCACATGAGGAACTGTATTGAAGGGTCACAGCGTTAGGAAGGTTGAGAACCACTGTGTTAAGTGTTCGCTCCATCTGTCCCTGGGCCTCAGGAAACAATCTTGATTATTGAGGCTGTGGTGGGCACCTGTTGGTTGCCCCCCACCTCCTCACTTTGCCTTGACCCCACTTCTCATTCAGACCCCAAATACTAAAACCTGGGTACAGCTGGGTAAGAGAAAGCCTACCATGAACACTAGAGTGGTGGATCCTAATTGGCTGGCTGCTGGCTTTGGTTTTATGGCAAGTGGCACTTTAGAGACTGATACAGGGGTTTCTGGGACATTTGTCCATTTTTCAAAGGTGGTTGACAGTTTGTTGTAAAATGTCCCCTTTGGCTCCAGCTGGTGGCGCTGTTTTGAGAGGTTCTAGAAACTAGAATATAGCCTAGCAGGCAGATGTGGGTCATTGCCAAGACCATCAGGGTTCTAGCCTGGCCTTTTCTCTCTGCTTCCTGTTCTGTCAAGATGTGAACAGTCCTGCAGCAAGCTCTCATCACCACGGACCACGCCTTTTTTACCCTTTCCCCTCCATGAGGGACTATACCCCTTGTCACGAGTCCACGTAAACCCTTCCTTCTTGAGTTGCTTCTGCCAGGTATTTTGGTCACAATGACGAGAAGAATTCAAATGGGCAGGATGTGGCTCTCCTCGTGAGAGAGGGGCAAGCTTTGAAGGAAGCTGATGAGGGATGGGGCAGAGAGGAAAGGAGGATAGAAACTGGACTCTTGGTGATGGCATGCTGCCTCAAGCCAGGCTGGCAGTCAGTCTGACTTCTTTATTAGGATGGCCTATATGAAACTGGCAGTGATTTTCAGAAACAATATCATGTGATTCATCCAAATATATTAGCAAACTCAAATGCCCCCTGGGATGACCTGAGGTGAGGTCCCCACCTCCTATGTGGAGGCAAATTCCTTGCTTTACTCCTGCTTCGCTCCAACAGCTGTGAGGCTAGGTCCCCCCTGACCTGAGCCTCGTCCTTCTTTGACACTTCTGTTTACTTTAGGGAAAGCCTAAGCTTGGTGTTTACACTTAGCTTGTTAGGTGGGGTTGGACGCCTGTTCATTGTCCAAGACACCTTGTGTGGGGGGCACAGGAAGTTACCTCACCACTAAGATGTCTGTGGTTGAGTGAGAAACAGACACCGAGCTGCAAAAACATTATGTCAGAGACTTTCTGTCACAGACCCCACAGACCAGGATGTGATCAGAGAGATGGAGGGCAGGACTCGAGAAGACAGCCAGAGCTTAGAAAAGCAGCTAGGTAGAATGGCAGTGAAGTCTGGGAAGCAAGGGATATGGCTAGTTCATTCTACGCATCATCTCCGTATTAATTTTACTTCAACATTGTGAACTTTTTTTTATAATGATGTTTAAAAAACAAGGATGTTTAATCCCATAGTCAATTTAATGACCTCTAGGATCATCTGGGAGATGGGCTACTGCGTATTCCTGTGGGGGATGAGCTTGATTAGAATAGGAGAGATGGGAAGATTGCCCATTGCGGGTGGCATCATTCCCTGAGCTGGGATTCTAGACTGTATTAAAATGAAAAAGCAAGCAAAATAAACCTTTCCTTCCTCAAGCTGTCTCAGCAACAAGGGAACAAGTGACTAAGACACTGCTCCAGTCTGGCTGCAGCAAGGACAAATTCATTAGCAGTTAGTTAGTCCTTTTCTTTATACGGTTTCTACTCTGGCTTTCTCCTGTCCTCTCCACTGAACTTAGCCTGGATTTCACCGTAGGCCACCAAATTCACCTAAAGCCTTTATTTAGCGTTCAGTCAACAGGCTTTCTGCCTGGATTCCCTCCCTGCCCCCAGTCTTTCTCCTTCTCTAAAATCCTTCCCTCCTCATGTGCATGCCAGTCTAAGTAAGCCACTCTGGAGAATCTCAGGTTGAGCCAGAGTCCCCAGTCTTCTGCATCCCTGTCACTCTTGAAGTCTGGACCATGGATATCATGACAAATTGTATTTTAATTGCCTCACACCTAGGAAGTCTACTTTGTAAGATTTGGCGGATTAAGACAGTATAGTGTTCACAGCAGGAATGAAGGCAGAATTGCAGAACTACAACATTTTTCAGAGCTGAACACATAAACCTAAGTGCAGAATCAAATTGTGGAAGGAGTCCACATGAAGATTTATCCAAGCTGATGTTAACTCCCCTGTCCTGCATGCACCCCTGCATATTCTGTAGCAAAGCGTCACCATCAGACTGTTTATCTGACGACAGTTCAATCCTAATGCACTCCATGTTCAAGGGGGACTTGAGGCTTCCTATCCGACAAAGGAAAACATTGAGACCCAGGCACAAACACAGTTTGTCACACTCCCGGTTCTGAGAATTGGCTGATTTCAACCCAGCTCTCTTCAGAGGCAACGAGACCTGAGTCCAAAGGCTTTTCCTGTCCAGTTTTTGTTTCCTACTCGCCTCTCCCATCTCTTCAGGGGAAAGGCAGCGTCCTGTGAGCCTCACGGGTGTCTTAGGCAGTGAACAGGTTTCCAACCCCAACTAATGAGCTAAATCTAAATGAACGTGAAAACAGCCCCAGCCTAGGTTTTTCTTAAAATCAACAGGCACAGGCTATTTAGGGGAAAATGGTCTCAGGGGCAAACCCAGTGGAACTTCAGCAGATTCCAAGACCTTTTGCTGCTCTCGAGGCACGTGCAAGTTGTCGAGCGCTTTTGTGGGCTCCTGGATCTCAAGGACCCCCAAATAGGTACTTACCCACCTGAAACAAATCCCCTGCCTGCTCAACAGGCTGGGTGTGAAGCCGTGGGACAGTGAGTGCGCAGCATTCCTTAATGTAAAGTCTGGATTCTTCGGGAATGAGCCGAGGTCCTGGTCAAGGTCTTTTTAGGTCTTCTCATTCAGAAGTGACCTGGAGCCCAGTCCCTTCCTGTCCACATGTGAATTCTCAGAAGAAATGCTGCATACTTCACAATGGCCTGTTCTATTAGCTCTAAGCCTTAGGCTCCCAGGTCTTGTTTAGCTTTCCTTATAGCTGGGCAGGCAACGTGACACTTGGGCCAACCTTTACTGGGGGAGGAAGCTGTCACAGCTGTTTTCTAACAGTGATATCATTTTTTTCCCAGTTCCTTCTATGTCTGCTTCTCCCCAGGACTCCTATGGGACAGACAACACATTTAACCAGGAGCCCCCGGTTCCTTTTGATTTTTAGCTGCAGGGCGATTTCTAGATAATTACCAAGGAGTTCGCCCTTTCTCTGCAGCCCAGTAAAATCCTAAATTAATTTAGTTTCAATTGCCATACTTGCTATCACTCCGTTAAACCTAATCTTATTAATGGAAACTCTGACAGCTGATTGGATCTTGGCTTAACCAAGAAAACAGGACAGCTGATATTCTTGTGTTTAAGTTGGTACTTTTTCTATTTCCCAGATCTTAAGAAAACACAGGGAGAAGGCAGCACAAAGATGTGGCTCTCTGAAGTTGAATGGAAGCAGAGTGTGGCCGTGTGGCCAAGGCTGGAGTCTTGGAAGAGAGACTAACCCCATGAGTGTGAGAAAAGCAATGAACTCTTACTCTTTGGGCAGAACACAGCACTGGAAACCCCTAAATCCAGGTGCTAAAAATCAGCTATTTTCTATAATCTACACTAGTCCACACTTCAAAAAAAATGCCATTCTGTCAATTGCAAAATTAACATATTCACTGTGGGGTAAATGTTGGAAAAACAGAAGAATTAAAATGTCCCCTAGTGTTATGTGGATAAACATGGTGGCTAGCTTCCCTGAATTTTTTAACCTCCTATTTACCTTGAATATCTTTCACGTTTCTGCTCTTCTTTCTTCCTAACACTGGACATTGAAACTGCATGACTCTGTAAAGTTTTCAGGACAGGAACTATTTCTTTGTTGTTTTGAGGCAGGGCCACTATGTCGCCCAATGCTAGCCTCAAACTCATCACACTCTGCCTTGGCTTCCTAAGAACTATGATGATAGCAAGTGCCCCCCTCCCCCCCACCTGGCTGCTGGGAGATTTACTTGGGGGCAGAAGAGATGGCTCAAAGATGATGATGGCTTGCTGTACTTCCAGAGGATTCGAGTTCAGTACCAGTGCTCACACTGGGAGGCTTAGAAGCCTCCTGTAACTCCAGCTCCAGGAGATCCAAAGCTGTCTTTGGAAAGCACCCTCCCACATCTACATAACTAATATATAAATCAGTTTTTAAAAACAAGAGAGTACTGTTTGATGGCTGGGTGCTAAGCTGGCTTTGATGTAAGAAGTGAATGTTTTCCTAAGCAGACATCCTTGGACTGAAATCTTTTCTCTAGTCAGTTTCTGGCCTTACAGTGCCTTATAGAAATAGAACTCCTAAAACTGTAGGACTTAGGTGTGTTTTGCCCAGCAGATCCATTGACGATGAAAGCTAAGATACACAAACAGCAAGGCACAACTATGTCCTCATACACATTCTGATTATTAATTAGAAATTCAAAGTGGTAGCTATAAAAAAAAGTAATTCAGTGGTTTTGTTTGGTTACAAAGGAGGTTGGCTGTTTTCAAGCACAAATATTGTCATATATACCCATGGTCCTTGTCTGTTTATCAATAGTAAAGTGTATTTTAAAGATTCATTAGCTATTAATTGGAGTTTTATAGGATAAATACAAATGCCACTTAGTTTAGGAGATGGGGCTATGTCACGGTAAAGCCACCATCAGCTGATGACAGGTAAGTGAGAAAATCTACTTCTCACTCCTATTCCACCAACGCTGCTCAGCCTCCAGGAGGAAACTTAGGTTAGGAAGGAGGCACACAAAACTGACACAAACCTGCTCCATTTTGGGTACTTACGGAGTTAAAGGCATAGCCTTTCTCTTCTCTTTTCTCACGTGGCAGGACATGCACTTTAATTATCGGTAAGTATGCATGTTTTGTACAAAATTGTGCCATTAAGCTACTGGTAATGTAGTTAAACACACAGCCATACTGCTAACTACACTGCCAGTGTTTTCTAGGTGTGATTAGCAATTTTTTTTGTTTGGACAGTACTTTTAAGTTTTTTAAATTTTCCTTCCTTCCTTCCTCCCTCCCTTCTTTTCTTTTGATTATTTCTGGACTTTGAGAGAAATGGATCCTACACTTTAGGAACAATTTTTCTTGGTTTTTACTCTTTCCCTTGCATTTATCACTTTTTTCTGCCCTCCCTATTTCTTTGTTGACTTCACAATCCTTTCTTGAACCCCTGTTGGAACTTTCTGACCTGCAAGGCTTCCAGGGCCATTAATTTGCCTTCTGTCCTAGGGGCAAGCTCTCATCCCTGCTTTTTTCTGCTGGTGTTTTCTCAAAGTTCACCTTGCCCCTGAGACCTTCCTGCCACTTAACCTAGACACTGAGATGTCATAAACTGTCACATCTCTATCCCTCTGCTTCCCTAGATCTCTCACCCTGACTAATACATAACTGCTTCTGAGCATGCAACATTATTACATGTTTTCTGCTACTCCCATAAGCTCACAAATTCCATGGCAGCTGAAATTTTAATCTACCTTGTCCACCACTTACCTCTGACACACAAGAGTGTGTATGAATGAATGAAAGGATACAGCTATCCCCCTCATCAGGGAAGCAAATGATAACCTCAGAGCATCAGCTCCATTAGCGACAAACTTATGCTCTCCATTTTTAACTCTGTTTCACCTCGTGGCGCAATAGCCTTGCGAGTCGTCCAGTGGTTTCCACAGCTGGTGGAGACAGTGAGATATGAAAGATCAGGAGCCATGAGACTGGAGTCTCTCTATTGTGGATGCCCTTCTTCAGAGCATGGGGGATGCCAACTGTCTATCCAAGGTTAAAGGAAAGTTTAGGGGAAAACGAGCTGGAGACATGGCTCACTGGCTATGGGTGCTCGCTGCTCTTGTGTTCCCAGCACCCACCTCAGGAAACTCACAACTGCCTGTAACTCCAGCTCCAAAGGATCTGGCATACTCTTTATGCCTCTGAGAGTTCCCAAACACATGTGGTAAGCACACACACACACACACACACACAACTAAATCTGTTTTTCTTTAAGTCTAGGAAAAGAAAAAAAAACATGACATAACTGTCATCCATAAAAGAAAAATGCCATTTATTTTCATAGAGCAGCCTTTTCTCAAGACTCTGTCAAACATATTCTTATATGTGTTGTTTGCTGACTTGTGTCTGAATAAAACACACAGAGAATTCCTAGGCTGTAGTTGTCAGGTGCTGAGTTTGGGCGTGTTTATCACACGGCATGGTTTGGGCTGTAAACTGATACAGGATAACCATAAGAAAACACAATCTTGAGCAGCTTGCCAGTTGAGTGGCTTATCAGGAATCAGGAGATGATTCGGAGCTCCTTAGGACCCTACACTACTCAGGATGCTGCTTTCAGCGGGAGCTGACTGTGAGGTTAGAGACTGTGCTGTGTATAATGTGGACTATTTCGTGGGGTGAGGAAAGTGGGCAACTGCATTACGGCCCCAGTTCTTGGCTCCCATGGCCTCACATTGGCTTTGCTCTGTAACCCTGCGGTTGCCTTGACCCTTCAATGGAACCTGATTTAACTAAAAGATGGAAGTCTAGGCGATGATGTGCCGCTGTTGAGTTTGTGCATGAAGAGGGTGTGTTCATGTGTCTCCTGTTGTATTTTGGGGGTTCTGATGCTGACATAGGCGCGTGCATTCACATTTGCTCTTGGCTGAGAGAGGTAGAAGCGTGGAAACACAACCGAGTTCTACCAACTCACAGCTCTCTGGGAATGGGCTATTGTTTCTAGTCACCGAATTTCAGGTAATTTGTTATGCAGTCTTCATTTGGCTGCTAATTGCTACAAGAAGGAGGACCCAGAAAAGGAGGACAAAAGAATACAGTTTCTTTTAGTGTGCTTATGTCTGCTATTCTTAGATTCGCTCTTGAGTAATATTACTGTATGCACTTCTTATTTTTTTTTAATCACTTAACTTTTAAAATGTAAAGTCCTCTGGGCATTTATTGGAAGAACAAATTCTCGGACTAATTGTCAAGGCTATGAAATCAGACACCCTGGGGGTAGAGGCCCAGCTATGTATGCTTTATCACATGACTCCAGTGACCACAAGAGAGGGAGAGCTAGCAGGCTCTCCACAATAGTTATCTCGGGAGCATTTCAGGACACAGTTCTTACCACACCCCTCTCAGGTTCTGCTTTAACTGATCTGAGTTGAGATCCTGGCTTTCTACTTGGTTTAACCCCTGTTCCAGTGGCTCTAAAAACAGCGAAAGTTGAAGACTGTATCTCCAGAGACTTACACTAAAAGTGTAGGATTCCCGAGTTCAGTGCCCAGCAACCACATGGTAGCTCACAACCGTCTCTAGAGGGACCTGATCCTCTCTTCTGGTATCAAAGCATACATGTAGATAGAGCAATCTACATAAAATAAATAAAGAAATCTTTTTTGAAAAGTGTAAGTTTCTGTTGGAAGCTGGGTGTGAGAACATGTTGGCAATAATAAAATAGTCTAGATCCTTGAGGCAATTGAAGTGAGTGTTTGGTTCTATTCTATTGCACCCATCCATCAAAGCATCATCCATGCCTTTAATACAGATTTAGCTTTCTTCTGTGTCTTCACACGTACCGTTCTAGTAGTCTAGAATACTTCCCCCTATTTATTTGCCTTGTCAAAACCATTCTCTGTCCTTCCTACCTTTCAATGTCTTTTTTGTCATACAAGTTCTGATGTATATGAGAGCTGGCACATCAATAATCACAGTCGCTTACTCATATGCAGGTCTCTTACTACACCAGGAACATCCTCTTAGACTTATTAGAAGCATCTAGTACCTAGCCCCAAAAGGGAGGCTCTTCGGGTGAATAGTGAAAGTGATTGATTCATCCCATGGCTTCTGTTTATGAATGTCTCTGTCATCCTGCTGTTGCTGTGGCAGCTTATAACAGGGACAAGTTTATTTTGGCTCTGGGTTGTACAGTTTTAAAGCCCAGGATTGGTGCTCTGGGGGCCTGTGGTGAGGTAATGGTGACTGTGGCTGAGCGTAGCTTCTCATCTCAGGGTGGCCAAGAAGGGTGTGTGTGTGTGTGTGTGTGTGTGTGTGTGTGTGTTCCATATCCTCTGTAGGGAATCCCCCAAACGACCTAACTTCTATCTACGATGCCTCCTCTCTTAAAAGTTTCACCATCTCCTAACATTATAGTGGGCTAGGACCAAGCTGTAACTCATGGCCTCATAGGCGTTCTTTAGATCCTAACTGCAGCAACTGGCCCACCAACTGCTCAACATTTCTTTGTATATGTTTTATTATCAATTCCTCCTACACCCAAATATCCCATTAGAAGCAGCCTGTGTCTAGGCTTCCTTACCGTTCTTTATCCTGCTTACCTCCTCTCTTTCCCATCCCTTCCGCCTGTGCTGCAGACTTATGGATTCCTGTACACTCTTCTTCACACTGTCCTTCCCACCGGGCCTGGAACATGTTTCTAATGGCTGCCTAAAGTAAAGAGATGGTTTGTGGAGATTCTAAAATCAAGAAGCCCTACTGTACCCACAGCCCTAGCTCTCTACCTTTTTGATTTCCAAGACTTTAGTCAGAAGCAATACCTCCTGGTCAGTGACTCTAGACACATGGTCCCTAGCAATGGCTCTGTGGTCACCTTCCATGGGCTTGTGCCAAAGCTCTCCCTGGATCCCATGCTCCTTACAGCTGGGCACCCAACCTCCTCCTTTTCAGCCTCCCCATTGGTAGCATTACCCTGATGTAGGAAAGAGCAGACCCAGAGGCTTTCTTGTTTAGCACCTCCCTGTCTATGTTAGATCCTTTTCCTTATGGACTGGTCATGGAAAATGGAGTGACCCTTGCTGTTGGCCAGCTAGGCTCAATCTGTGTGACAGATGCTGCTTGCCTTTGCTGGAGTTGTGGGTTTCATCAGACTTCCAGGCTAGAAGCCCCCAAGCTTTTGGGTACCCACACCTGAGAAAGGTCATCTTTCTGACCTCCTGATTATTCTTTAAGCTCCTTAAGGGCAAAGGTTAACTCTTGCATTTAGCCACAGTTCTCAGCTACGCTTAGTATAATGCCAGGTAACAGGAGCGCCTTTGCAGAGCCTTCCAGATGAGTGGGTGTGGGAAAGACAAACAGTGGGATTTCTTGGCCCATACCTCTGGCTGGGCTGCTCTCAGGCTGCTGAAGGCCTGGGGAAACTCCGCAGAAGGGCCTGGCCTGTGGCTGAGACACTGAGACACGCGGTTTGGGCCTCTCTGACCTTGAGAAATGTAGGACTGAGGCTCACACTGCTCAACGAAGCCAGCCGTTTCCGGTGCCCTGCAACATCATGCTCGACTCATGAATGGTGGGTTTTTCCTTCCCATGGGGCCAGCTCTGGACCAGACTGGGCTGTGCTAATGGGGAAAACCCCTTAATGTGCATGCTCTTGTGTTTCCGGCCAGGGGAGCATTCGATTACCAGCCCCCCCTTGCTCTTCATTGTTCATGATTTTCATATGTGTGGGGTCTGTTTTCAAGTCCCCCACCCATAGCCTCTCCTCGGCACAGCTATAAAAAGCGGAGAGCCTTTCATCTTGTCGCCAGCCACAGTCTTGCTCCCTTGATCAGTGGGCTCGCTGGTCTCTGAACTCAGGCCAAACTGTCTGTCTACGGGATCCCTTCTCTCCCCAGCAGCGATCAGTCTCCCAGGTGTGGTGGCTGATTAGCTCAGAGGAAGGAGCCGTGCGCACTGTGATTAGCACAGTAATAATGGTGAGGTTAAGAAGAAGAATCCGGTGCTGACAGCACACATGGGCTTGCACAGGCCCAGGGAGAGCCGCCTCAGCCCAGATGCTGAGCTCTCGTTTGCGCTGCTGCAACAGTCTATATTTTAGGAGTTAGCGTTCTGGGTGGCACCCCTGGAAAACCAGGGGCACATAAGGGAGATTCATTAAATTAACCACAACTGTGCAATACACAGACAAGCACTTCTAATATCTGCCCTCCCTCACCCTCCCTTCAAAGATTTATTTAGGGAGTGGAAGGGATGCCTCATGGCTAAGAGCATATACTGCCGTTGTGGAGGGAGGCCCTGGTTTCAGCATCCATGCTGGGTAGCTCACAATGACCTGTTGCTCAGCTCTAGGAGACTGGATGCCTTTTCCTAGCCTTCACTAGCACCTGCACATATACGACACATACATACACTACAAATATGTGTGATATATATTTGTTATATATACTCTTAGGCTAACACATCCCTGTTGCTTAGGTTTTTTTGTTTTTTGTTTTTTGTTTTTTTTGGTCAGTTTGACACTAACTAGAGTCATATGGGAAGAGGGAACCTTCAGCTGGAGAATTGCCTCATCCTCGTCACCTGTTGGTATGTCTGTGGGACCCTTTCTTGCTGTTTTCATTTTTGAGGTTATAAGTGCAACTTTTATCCTTCCTCTTTACTCTCTCCAAACCCTCCTCTACTCTACCCCTCCCTGCTCTCCTTCAGATACATAGCCTCATTTTTCACTGTTATTGCAAACATGCATGTATATGTATCTGTACATACATTGCTAATTGATGTAGGAAGGTCCAGCTCACTGTAGACTATACCATTAGGCAGGTGGGCCTGGGATATGTAGGAGAAGTAGTTCAGCACACCAATAAACAAAAATCTTCCATGGTCTCCACCTCAGTTCCTTCCCACATCCAAGTTCCTGTTTGAGTTCCTGCCTCAACTTCCCTTGAGGATGGATTACAAAGTGTAAGATGAAATTAACTCTTTCCTTCTGGTTTTGGTCAGTGTTCTTTTTTTTATCATAACAATAGACATCAAACTAATCCAATATTTAAATATACTGGCTTTAAATTTCTTTCACTAAATATATTACATTATGTATAATAATAAAATCTTCAGCTTGGTTATTGAAGTGATTGTGCAAAGTAGCAGGTTTCATGCTTGCCTTTTCATACATGCATGCCATTATATTTTATTCTGATTTGCCTCTTTACTACCATCCTCCATACCCTCTGCCCCTCTCGTTGGTTCTTCTCCTTTCCCCAGATAGTCCCATCTTCTGCTTTCCCGTCCTACATGCTCTCTTCATCTTTCATACCTGTGCTGTCACCAGGGCTTTTCTGGAAGCCTCCAGCCTGTGGTGTTTTGTGCTGTAGAGAAATGTGTGTCCAGTGCTGAGTTGTTCTGTTTACTAATGAGTAGGTTTGTGTGCCGTAGCTGAGTTTTATCCTCTCGTGAAAATGCTGTAGGAATGGAGCAAGGACCAGGGCAAGGCCAGGTGGCCACAGAGATGACATCTATTGAGAGCAGAGCTCACAGAAGTGCATTTTTCCCTCGTCCGTGAGTCCAGGTACAGGGGGACAGGTAAGCAGAGCTTATGGTGCTTGGTATGGTTAAAGGGTTACGAATCAGTCTTCCTGCATCTGGACCACAACTCCTTAGCCACATATAAGTGATCTAGATATGGAGCAAGAGGAAGGACCCAGTGAGAAGAGCTGGCCGGCCTTATCAGTCTCACTCTGGGAAGACAGTGAAGGGACTCAGTGGGCCTCAAAGGTTAAATGGGAATCCTCTCCCAGCACAGACAGCCCAAGATCCACAACCCGAGGGATGAACCCAGGTGGTGAGAAAGTTATCCTTACAGGTGCACTAGGGTCTTTAGAGAATGGGGCGAACAGGTTGAAACTCTTTCAGGAGGCTGGCAAGACGGTTCAGTGTGGAAAGATGCTGAGGACCAAATGTGGTGGCCTGAGTTGGTGACCTACATGGTGAAAGGAGAAAATCAATTCCCAGAAGTTGTTCTCTGACCTCCACACTTTAAGTGGTGTGTGTCACACACAAACCCCAAATGTGTGCATACATACATACATACATATGTTCATTCATACATACATACATACAAATTAAAAAGAAAGTTCAGAGATAAAATGAACCACCACCTTTTTATTTCATTGGCTGCTGGGTTAGAAGGATGCAGTCCTTTCTAAGGTGTTGGGGTGGGAGCTCAATGTAAAGATGTCTGAGGGTCCTAACTGGGGCATTGCAGGGGTCCCTAGATGGATTTGGAGATTGTTAATAAAGCTACCAGGAATCACTGGGTTATACACTTGAAACAAGTGTTGTCATAGCTAAAATAGGCCCTGATGAACTTAATTAAAAACAGACCTTAAAAATGTATAGCTAGGAAGCAGTCCAGTGTTAAAGACAGAAAATGGACCCTTTCAGAGCCTTAAGCAGGTATGGACTGAGAAACCAAGGAAGGACTTGTGTCAGGCAAGAAGGAGGGAGACAAGGCAGGCGCCACCCTATGTAATGTCACTCACAGGAGTCTGTGCCACCAGTCGAGTGCTGAAGATTGCCCTGAGACATACTTCCATTCCAGTGCTATTTTTTCTTGGCAAGTGATTTGTCTCACAATTTTGCTCAGCAGTCATTTCATCTTTGGGTACCATGCAGAATTAGGACACGCTTTGACCTATCTTAACTATGACTTTCGGCAACTTATTTCACCTTCCTGGGGCTTGCATGCCATGTACACAAATGAAGAATACTGAAGGACCACAGAAGATTTGCTGTGAGGTGTGAGGTGTATTTGTGTGTACAGTTGAGTATATGAATATGCCCATCTGTGCAGATGAAGGCCAGAAGTGCATACCAGGATATCTTCCTCAATTGCTTTTCAACCTCAATTTTTGGTCCAGGGTCTCTCACTGACCCTGGAGTTCTTGCTTTGGCTGGATT
>LOEQ01000087.1:184406-195517 GCA_001685075.1 Bramus lutescens | reverse complement strand
AAGCCTGTGGTCTTTGGAGGTTGGAGTAGAAGCTTAGGGTAGGTTCAGAACTGGAGGGGAAAGGGAGGATAAGGCAGACGTGTGTGCCTGTGCTTAAGTGAATGTTTCTGCACCACAGGAGGCAAACAGCTCCTTCATACTTTCAGGACTGGCCATCATCCTCACAAACACCCAGAGAGACTAAGCAATCTCTCTTGCCACTGTCCCTTTATTGTCCTTCGTGCTCTGGGGAACACTTCTATCCTCTTTTAACGTCCTCACAATTTCTATATTGAATTTTCCAAATTTTAACACTTCTACCTGCTTTACCCGTCATCTCATCCATAAAACCTGCCCTGTACAGCAAATTCATCTTCCCCTCCTCGCTGTTAAAATCCTATACGGAACAAAGTCAGAAACCTCTCCAGCAGAAGGCATCACCAGGCAACATCAGTCACAGAAGCCATGTCGCCCACTCCTGGCCTGTTTGTAAAGCATTCCTACCAGGCTCCCTTGAACCTGTAAGTCCATTTCTGATCATTCACAGCTGCAACTGCAACCAGATGGCCTCCCATGCAGTATGATCTCCAGCTTTGCCCTGTAGGGACAATTACAAGGCATCAGCCACACTGCACCTCCTAGCTGCTGCTCAAGCTCTGTGCCTGCAGACAGAGCAAGGGCATCCTCCCTACCCCAGCAGAACGCAGGCTCTGTTTGGTCAGCTGGGTCTTAGTAGAAGTTTCCAGTATACCTCCAGCCCTGCCTTATTAAAGACCAATAAAGAGAAAGCTAAATAAAACAATAATAGCTTCTATTTATTGAGTGTCGTGGAATGCAGGCTCAATTCTAAATGTGCTCTTTACACCTTATCTCCTTTGAACCCCCTGGCAAGCTGCTGACTTGGGCTCCTTATTGGCCCCATTTAACAGAGTAGGGAACTAACTGGCAGAGGTGGCTTTCCAGGCAATTGGCTAGCTCCACTCCCCTGACTACACCCTTCTGCCCCCTTCCATGACCAGGGGTATTTACAGGCCGGAGCACTTGGTTGCCAGATGTTGCTTCGTGTGGCCTGCAGCTATGTATCAGCAACTGCTCACCCAGAGGTATTAGTGGCATTTCTGTTTGTCCTTTGATTTCCTTTGGTGCAGCACTCTTTATTAAAGGGGATGGAGTACAGACAATAAGATGTGTTCCTGGTAAGGAATTGCAAGGGATTTTAATAGAGGCATAAGGAGGTCATTTATATGTGTTTACTTTTTAGAAATTCTTCTCTGTGGCTTGTGGAGGGTGGGCTGGAATGGGACGGCTTGTGGCTGGAGCAGCAGTTATTGTGACCCAGTTAATTTCTTAACAAACTAAGGAAATGTATATGAAACTCTACACCTGTGTGTACGGATCTATAGACAGAGATACATGCTATATCAGCTCTCCATTATGAATGTCTACACCTGTGTGTACGGATCTATAGACACAGATACATGCTATATCAGCCCTCCAGAGTCTATACCTGTGTGTATGGATCTATAGACAGAGATAAACGCTATATCAGTTCTCCAGAGTCTATACCTATGTGTATGGATCTATAGATACAGATACATGCTATATCAGCCCTCCAGAGTCTATACCTGTGTGTATCGATCTATAGACAGAGATACATGCTATATCAGCTCTCCAGAGTCTATACCTGTGTGTATCGATCTATAGACAGAGATACATGCTATATCAGTTCTCCATTGTGAATGTCTACACCTGTGTGTATCGATCTATAGACAGAGATACATGCTATATCAGCTCTCCATTGTGAATGTCTACACCTGTGTGTTTGGATCTATAGACACAGATACACACTATATCAGCTCTGCAGAGTCTATACCTGTGTGTATGGATCTATAGACAGAGATAATTGCTATATCAGCTCTCCAGAGTCTATACCTATGTGTATGGATCTGTAGACAGATATACATGCTATATCAACTCTCCAGAGTCTATACCTGTACATATGGATCTATAGATACAGATACACGCTACATTAGCTCTCCATTGTGAACATTTATACCCATGTATATGGATCTATAGACAGAGATACATGCTATATCAGCTCTGCAGAGTCTATACCTGTGTGTATGGATCTATAGACACAGAGTCATACTATATCATCTCTCCATTGTGAACGTCTATACCCGTGTGTAGGGATCTATAGACAGCTATATCAGCTCTCCATTGTGTGACAACACACCCGACAGAATTAGTTCCCAGGATGGAAGACTTCCTTTGGCTCCTGGTTTCAGAGGTCTTGGCCAATGATAAGTTGACACTGCTGTTTACAGTCAGCGGCACATGACAGAGGAGAAACAAAAGGAGAGAGGAAGAGACCGGGGACCAGATCTGTGTATCTCCTTCAAGGCAAGCTCCTGGTGCTCTAGTTTCCCTTCCTCCCATTCGGCCCATCTCCTAAAGGTTCCCCAAATTCCCTATAGCGCCGCAAGTTGGAGATGTCTAGTCCTCAGTGTGCGGACCACTGGGGGACTTTCCAGACCTAAACAACAGCACACATTGTGTGAACTTTCCTCAGGGAGAGAACTGCTCCCCTAGATAGGGCCCTACCAACAGACTTTAAAGTACTTACACTTAAATCCCGTTTGTTTATTGGGCTTACCTACAGACTATGGGTAAGGTTACCACAGCCTTACAGGTGACCCCACCGATGACATCACCGCAGCATGGATGATGACATCCCCACCGCATGGATGATGATGACATCCCCACCACATGGATGATGACATTCCTGCCGCATGGATGATGACATCCCCATAGTTGCAGAGTTCTCCTCTCCCCAGTTAACCCTCCACGCTCTATGGATGGTAGCACCTTTTGAGAGCACAGAGACGGAGGCAGTATTGCTTATGGGAAGGAGTGGTTGGACCTCCAGGTAACAGGCTAGTGACCCTCCCTACTGTCTCTGACTGTGAGGGAAGGAAGGCCAATAAGACTGATCGTAAATCTCCTATATGAGTAGCAATAGTTTGCCTGGTGACTATGGTAATTTAGGCTCTTGTACTCAAGAGGACAACAGCTCACATTATCTGAATATGAACTTTATACAATCAGTAAATATAGTTTGTTAACAAACATTTTTTTCTACAAAAGTAAGCACTTTAATTAGCAAGTGTGGGCACAGATAATAAAGGAAATGTATTTCTATGCCACAAAATCCAGCGTGGGTCTGGACGTGCTCAAGAATTCTTTCTACACCTTCTGGCCCCCTTCCCCGCCTCTCACCCCAGAGGGTGCTGAGGTGGACAGAGACTTCTGAATGTCTTAGCTCAGAAGTGAAATATGGCACTTCTGCTCTGGGGAGAAATATGTCACCTTTCTTTCTGGGGGAAATTAAAAAGGGCTGTGCTCTTCATGCTCTTAGGAGGTTGGAAGGAGGTCTCAGCAGGAAAAGAAGACATGCCACATGCTGCTGGTGTGGTCTTCCGCTCTCCCTAGCGAGCCTGGTGAATGAGTGAATTTTACTAGGAGGAAATACAGAGCCCCTTTCACCAAGATAAAGATAGATGCTAAAAATTAGTCATTCGTGAGCATCACTGCACTCCTTCCGTACGAGTACCGCTCCTGTGCCTCTTGCTCATGTCTTTCATTTCTTAGACATTAAGTACTCTTGGATGAGCAGAACCCAGAAAATCCCCAGGGAGTGATGGTTGCTAGGCCTGAGCCAGGCTGCTGATAAATCACTATCCTAGCTTCTCTGCCTTTCGGCCTGTGCGATTCCAGTTCATGGATCAGAGCAATCATGATGGTTCCATGTAGGCATCCTCAGAGTTGCTCTCAATTCATCTGAGCTGCCGGAATTAAACCTCCAGCGTTCTCTGCTGTGGACCAGTCATTTGAATAGGGGCTTCTTTGGGCATCTTCCGTGGTGCCTGAAGGGGTTAGCATGGCATACAAGAAGACACAAAACTGTCAAACCTGAGTGATTTCTGTGCCTCATATTATTCCTGAAATAATCAAAGATTTTTCAGCAAGAGTGGCTCTCTGTGGATAGAGGCGCTGCTGTAGTGTAGAGCAGATTTCAGAAAGGGTTAGGGACCTCTATGTGCAGCGGGAAACTAGTGAATTAGCAGGCAGATTTATCATCACATGGCAAAAGGAGCTAACCTTTGCCACATGGGCTTAACATAACCATCCGCTGACTGCTACCAAAGGGGTAATTGTAGTTCCTACCTTGAAAGGAATGAAAAATAGCATACAAGTTAGCAGGAATAGCCTTTGGTATCATTACTTTGTTTCCAGTTTCCATTCTAAAAACCAGTAAAGGTACCAATATAGAATTGAATCACTCTGAAGCCACAAAACAAAGCTGAAGTGATCATATGTGTGTGGTCCATGTGGGAGTGTGTGTGTGTGTGTGTGTGTGTGTGTGTGTCTGCTATTGTTCTTTGATTCTGATGAGAAAATACTGTCAACAAAAACAGCAGCTGGCAGCCTGGACCCTGCATGGAAAACATTTAAAGGGGGTCTGTTTAAGGTGACTTAAAGAGAGAAAGGTATGACATAAGCGGAAACCATTTTTCCCTTGTTGCCAAGGTCATTGGCTCGGTACTAATTGGCTTGACTTGGCACCATTTTATGTGAATTATGTCTGTCTTCATCTTCAAAGTGTTCTGGCAACAATAGGGCTGATTCTTCCGGGGTTTTACTAGGCTTTGGGGCCCAGAACAGCCAGGCTGGAAGCTGCACTCATCCGTATGGGGTGAAGTTTGTGGCTTGGGTTCGGCATGGAACTGAGGCCCAGCTCTGGAGATCTGAGTGTGTGCCCCACCCACAGAAGCGTGGTCACACAGGGAGTTACATCCCCCTCGGAACAAAGAATGGGGAAGAACACTAAACATGAGGGGCTCAGAGAAAGGACTGGGAGAGGGCTTCTTCCATCTCCTGCGGGAATATGACAAAGGTTTCTTTTGTGGTACCTAAAAATGTCAAGCACAGAGTCAGGGTCCTGCTTTAAAGGGAAGATGAAAAGTGTCCCCAACACCCCCCCCCACATACACACAATGGAGAGTATCACTCAGCATTAGTAGAGAAGGGGATTCCAAAGCGTGTTACGGCATGGGTAAGGACATTATGCTGGACAAAACAAGACAAATGTAGTCATGTCCCATGATGACACAATATACTCTAGGAAATGTATCACACGTCAAAGGCTCAAAGGCTACAGAGTCACTAGGCAATGTGCTCCCATGGCCCCGCCTTCCTCAGTCTAATGAGTTGTTGTCCATATAGCCCGTGACCACCAACCACCATTAGGATTACTTCTCAGGGGTACTCAGGTGAGTAGACAAAAGAGTAGTGGTTGCCAGGGTTGCTGAAGGGGGCTGGGGAGTTGGCACTGATTGGACACAGAGTTTCCACTGGGGAAGATGAAAACGTACTAGAGATGGGTGGTGAGGTGGCTGCAAAGCGGGGCAGTGTGGTGAGCGTGCCTGGAGAAAACACTGAGGATGGTCACCTAAGTGCTATGTTGTTTTTCTCCAGTGTTAAAGAATGCCTCTCCTGGTACCTAGTCACCCTAGAGGTCACAGTCACACAAAGGAGGGAAAGAAAGAGGAAGAGCATGCACAGATTCTAGAAAGAGAGGATCTGTTAGGGAGAGATCTCCTTGGTTGGCAAGGGGGAGGTGCTGGGTGGAGATGCTCCTAGCAGGGACAGAGACCCTGAGGCTGAACTAGAGCTCCTGTGTCAGCTTGGAACTTGAGCTCTGATCCTCCTTTTCTGAGGGAAGGAGTCTTTCTATTATTGGCCTTTTTGAATGTGTATTTTGTCTTTCATGCCAAATGAACTTAGGGTAAGTGTTTGCCCACACTTGAATTGCCACACAGAAGGTTCTCAGTATAGCCATTCTTCGGTAGCTTATAAGTTCATGTTAGTTCATTTGTTTAACTCCTCCATCAAACTGCACACAAAAATCTGTGATGGGTGGGGCTCCAGAAGCTTCAAGGACTCCAGGCTGGGAAAAGGGGTGATGGAGTAAGGGACAGAAAGAGTCTGAGGCTTGTGACTGACTGCCATTAGCATATTGGAGACTCTTACCAACCACAGGAGACCCTTACACTCCTCAAGGTTGTCATAAATCTTTCTAGGTGGACCATATTGTCACCTCTGTGTCCCAAGTGACTCCACCCACCCTTTGTTCCTCTGGATGAGTCTTCAGTTTTGGCCCCTGCATTTACATTCTGTCTGCCTTATCTTCTCAGTGCTCTGTGTGACTCTCTCCTCGGCATCAGTGGTGACTCCTGGCCATCAGTGTCTCCTGGCCACCAGTGACTCCACTTTTCATTTTCCATGCTTTCTCAACCCCTCCTGAATTGCCACTTGGTGTGGCAGAGTGAGGTGGTTCCAGTGCTCAGTGGGCCACACTCACTGGTGATGCTCTTTAATTCCTCTGTAGAGCATAGATACCCTGGTCCCCCTGGACCAGTCATAACACCCTCCATGTGTCTTCCATGGGCATGTTTATGGAGGGCATTTCCAAGAGGGTTAAGTGGGGTGAGAAGACTTCACCCTAAGTGTGGACAGCACTGTTCCATAGACTGAGGTCCTGACTGAAGAAACCAGAAGGCATGAGCATTCCTCCCCAGCCCTGATGGACTGGACCTCCAAACTGAGAGACAAGACAAATGCTTCTTTACTTAAGCTGCTTTTGTCTGGTTATATCACAGCAAGGGAAGAGCAACAGGGGGTGCCAGGTACCTTGCACTGAAGTACAGACTTATGGAGAAAAGTCAGCAGGTTTCACACGAACAGCGTTTTGCTAACAGAGAGATTTCAAAAGAGGTGTCTGGGTTGTTGCGTAAATCGAAGCCTGACAAGGATGGAGGAGCAGGAAGGGAGGGTTTATGATCAAGTGTTGGAAAATCCCAACAGGAGATGGCACAAGAAGCCCAGACTCTCTCCATGAATCACCACCAAGGAAATCAGCACTCCACAGTTCTTTCTGTAATCAAGAGTAAGTCATTTAAATGGGTTTTGGAAGCACAGGCTGGTAATCCCAGTTACTCAGAAGACTGAGGTAGTAAGATGTGAGTTCGAGCTGGCAGCAGGACTTGGCCATTACATGGTACTAGATTTCCAGGCCTGGTAAAATATAGCAGTAAAGGGTGTGTAGAGGATCACACCAGGGTCCCAGGAAGGTGAGTCTTAATCCAGCCAAGGTGGCAATGAAGGTTAACCCATAGAACTCCACCCCTGTTTTTTAGTCAATGTTCTACTTCTGTGAAAAGATACCTCGATCATGGTAACCCTTATACATAAAAGCATTTTATTGGGAATTGCGTACATTCTGAGGTTTCACCCACTTTCAACATAGCAAAAAGCATGGTGGGAAGCAGGGCGGCAGATGGGCAGACACTGTGCTGGGGAGGCAGCTGAGTGCTACATCCTGATCCTCAGGCAGGAGAGAGAGAGAGAGAGAGAGAGAGAGAGGAGAGAGAGAGGAGATGAAGCCCCCATAGCCCATACCTAGTGACACACTTCCTCCAACAAGGCCACACCTCCTAATAGCACCACTCCCCAATGACTAAGCATTCAAATATGTGAGCCTATGGGGTCATTTTTATTTAACCCAATACACCTTGTCAACTTGTCACCCAGATACTTTAAAATGTAACATTTTATTCCTGGCCCCTATACTCCCATTTTCATCTCATAATTCAAATTGCATTAGTATATCTTTTAATAGTCCCATATTCTTTAATAGTCCCAACACTGTTCGAAAACCCTAAGTCTGGCATGTGCTTTTATTCCCAGCAATCAGGAAGCAGAGGCAGGTAGATCGTTCTTAGTTTGAGGCCAGCTGGTCTATATAGTGAGTTTCAGGCCAGCCAGGGGTACACAGTGAGACCCCGCCAATCAAACAAATGAAGAACCCCCAACCCAAAGTCTCTTTTAAGATGTAAGACAAACTTTTAACTTTAAGCCTCTATAAAATCAAAACGAAATCAAAACCAAGTTACACACATTCAAAACACAGAATAAACATGATCCCACAGCCAGGAAAGAGCAGATCAAAGCAAGACCACACCCAGACAGGCAAACACCAAACCTTAGAGCACCATATACAGCATTTTGAGACTCATGATAGAATCATCTGGGCACCACAGGGTGTGGGTAAAGACCTCTCGTTAACTCTTTGGAAGGAATCTCTGCCAAATAATACCTGACCTCAGTGGTTTCCTGGAACCCTGGGGCAAGCTTTCCTGGCCCCCTCACCCCTGCATTTTACCATGCCTGCAAAAACAGTACTATGTGACCGACACTGCCATCTTTGGCTGCCAGCTTGACATTTTTCGATGAATTGTGGTTCCCTGAACCATAGTTATAGCAACCTCCACGAATCTTCCATAACGACCCTTGGAAATACACACACAGGTGGCCGCTTTGATGGAGAGAATGATTTTCTCTAGATCAGAGAAATCTGCATTCTAAGTTAGGCTCTGTCCTTTAAACGAGTTTGGGTTTTCAAAAATTGGAGCCATTAATCAATGCATGGAGTCTAACTTGCAGGATACCCTGCATAATGTCCCAGCTCACAGTGTGAAATGTCCCAGTACACAGTGTGAAATGTCCTAGTACACAGTGTGAAATGTCTCAGTTACGCAGTGTGATGAGCTTTTCCTTAAGTGGCGATCCCCCATTCACAATTATAGCTGCTTTTGTACCTGCCCTTGCCTGTAGTTTTAAATTCTCACGCATCCTCCTTTTCATTCCAACCTGGATATTTTCCATGCATGCCCGCTGTCTCTCACTGCTGCTCTACCGCAGCAAGCAAGAACCATGCCACAGTGTGGATGTTATGACCACTTGGAGTCTCATCCACAGTGTCACCTACATTTGAATTCAGCTTCACTCAGGCTTTTGGAACACAGGTGGAAGGCAGCCAGTATTTATATATCTATTTATTTGCTTATTAATTCAAAATGCAATACAAGTGGTCTCTAGCCCAGCTCCTGGCACAGCCTTGGCTCTCCTACTGTTGAGCTCCTCTGTGACCTCAGTTCTCTACTAGGTCTTCATCCAGGAGACCCACTTTTAATTCCTTCTCTGTACAGCAAGCAAGAGGTGCATTTTGGAAGTGATTCCTGGGCTGGGAAGACAGCTCGGTGATTAAAGGGGCTTGGAATCCAGACTGAAGAGCTGAGCTTGATCCCCAGAAACCACATGGCTGGAAGGAGAGAACCGATTCCTGCAAACTGTCTTCTGACCGTATGTGTGCTGTGACATTCGCATGCCCACACTCACACACACACAGGGTAAGTAAATAAAAGCAATAAGTCCAAGGTGATCTTCTATATTAAAAATAATGATGTGCTCACTGTGCTTTTGACCATAAAAAGAACATATATCAAAACATCCTAAGCACTGCCCCCCACCTTTTCACACCTCCGAGGTCATTAATGCTATCAGCTGGCTATGTGTCTCTCCACGTCTCTTTCCTGACACCTGTTTGCACACATCACAGGTCGTATCCTGTAGCTTTAACCAAAGTAAAGTGAGACTGAGACAGTGAATGGGGCTTCCTTCCTGAGATCTAACACATGATTCTTGGACATCGACCATGTCTGTGTCCTGGGCAGACAACGAATTGTCTCTCCCTTAACCTCCCAAAGGTCGGGTTTGTCTCCATCTGCTTCCTGCATGTTCCTCCAGCTCAGGCTGATCCCTCTTGCCCTTGCTTTGGCAATATCAACCAGTTCTGTGTTTCACTAACATTCCTTCCTTGCCCCTGTGCTTTTGAAGATGCATTGTCTGGCTCACTTACATGACAGGGATGTTACTTCTCTTTCTCCCTCTTATAATTTGCTGTTGTTATATATTTTTTTTTAATGCTGAAAGCTATACACAGAAAGGATACTAATTTTGTTCACAGTTTTAGATCTTGCAAGGCCCAGCTAGGGCAGAGTCCTCTGCTCAGTCTCCAGAGGGGTCTCTTAGCTGCATCACTGTGTAGTCAAAGGACAGAACAGAAAACATCCAGATGGAGAGCCAACCAAGTGGTGGCCTTACAATATCTACTGACTGCATGAGACCCAGCGTCAATGCCTCTCAAAGGTCTCTAATTACCTCCCACCAGAGGCAATTAATACTGCCACCCTGAAGACTAAACTGTGGCTTGCAAATCTTAGTGAACAATGGAATCTGACCCACAGATCCCCAACAAGCCAGGTCGGTGACGATCCTTCCTCCTGAGACCCTGCTGTACCATAGAACCCACTGTGAGCACTAGGGAGGCACACACTGTGTCTGCTGGAGGGTTGCACAGAGTCTATAGGCACACAGTAGGTGTTCAGTTAGAATTTGAATACACAGGTTAAGTTGATGAATAGTAAAGACATCACCAAGTACTAGTACTTAGGAGCTGCTCTTGATGATTCAAACAAACAAAACAAAAATCAAAGGCAAAACCCCCTCAAATCAGCTATGGCAGTAAGCTCTGCTGCCCAGGTGAATCCAAAGTCATTCTGCTTCTCCCCACCCCCGCGGCTTTCACTCTGGCCCAAGTTCACGCCCTTTGTTGGGTCACTGATGCTCTCTCTTAACTGACCCTCGTGCTCCCCCTCTTGTTTCAGCTGAGTCTGTTCCATTCCTCACAGCAGCCCGATGAATCTTTAAGAATTGCTAATCCAATATTAATTCCCCTCTCAAACCCCTTGCTGGTCTTCTCCTGCGCTTGGCTGCAGCCCCCCCCCCTTCTGATAGCCAGTCTGTCAACCTTGAGTACCTTTTGAGCTTCCTTAAAAATGCAACAACCCATATCCCCTGTGTTCTCATGCCCCAATTACACTGCCCATTTTATTGTCCTGGGAACCTGTTAGGCTTGTCCTGCCCCAGGGCCTTTTCATTTGCTGGTTCCTCAGCCTGGAATAATCTTCGTTCACCTCCTCACATGGTTGGTTGCAGCTTGTCATCTGGAGCAGGGCTGGAATGTCACTCCTTAGTTAATTTTAGTTTCTGAAGACACTCACTAAAGTGGCTGTGCTTTGCTCAGTAACATGCTATCTAACGTCACATCCCCTGTAACTACTTACTTATCTATCTATCTATCTATCTATCTATCTATCTATCTATCTATC
>LOEQ01000087.1:172080-184367 GCA_001685075.1 Bramus lutescens | reverse complement strand
TCTATCTATCTATCTATCTATCTATCTATCTATCTATCATCTATCTATCTTTACCTTTTCTTTCCTTCATCTCCCACTGGAATCTAAAACAGTTGGCTTTCCAGTGTGTAGAACAGATCTGAATTATGGTAGACCCCAGTCATGAGTTGCCAAGTTACTGAATGAATCTGAGTGTCAGTATAAGAGAATATACTGTATAGAAATTGCAAAATTATTACAATTATAGAGACTATATTGTATAGAATTACAGAAAATATAGAAAGCCAACTAACTTGAGGACAAACATTTTGAATTCTGTCTCTGTCTCTGGAATTTTCTAAGCTTTTGGTGAAAATAAGGACATGGGGCTGGAGCGGTGGCTCAGAGGTTAAAGCACTTGCTGTTCTTGCAAAGGATCCTGGCTTGATTCCTGTAGTACCCACACAGTACTAACAGTTCTGGGTAATGCCAGTCCAGGGATCTGATGCCCTCTTCTGACCTAAATGGGCACTGTATGCACATGGTGCAAAGCCACACATGTAGGCAAAACACCCACCCACATTCATAAAAACAACTGAACATTTAAGACAAAAGAAAGCAAGAACGCTCTTTGTTGTTAACACTCCTGGGCCCTGTGGGATTTAGACAGGCTAATGGATATGAAACTCTTCATTAAGCAGAATGGTGATGTGTATTATCACCTCCAGTGTAGGTGAATGATTTCCCTGACCTGCACCACAGTCTCTCTCCTGAAAAGCGAAGCAAATCTTTGTCCTGTAGCTGCAGTTCTACCCAGGGAATCCTTCAGGAAGCCCCTGGAAGCTGTCAGGACTTAATAGTGGAAAAGCCTCTGAGCAAGAGAGGATGAAACACACAAAGGATGGTGCTAATTTATGAACATCAAGTGCACAAGAATAATTTCCACTGAGAAGCAACAGCGTCTGTGGAAGAAAGCCTCCCAGGAAGGCCCGGCACTGAGTACGGCCTCCCAGAAGCCTCCAGCTCAGCAACCCGAATAACGCATGTCTGCCGGAGGTTGGAAGTGTCTGTAACAGAGCAGACATCTGTGGGCCTTGCTCGCGGAGGGCTCTGGATCCCAGTTAATGAAAGAGCAGCACGCTCTCATTATTTATTCATCAATTTTTTTTTTCATGGCGTCAGACTGGCTGAAACTGGGTCTAGTCCCTTCTATTTATACGTTGCAAACCACTAACCATTCTTAACCAGTGAGCCCATCAAACATTTGTGGCTGTTTGGGTCTCGGGTTCCTACTAGAAAATAACTACATTGAGATGTTACAGGAGTGGAAACCGAAGAGGGTAAACAAACAAACAAACCCGAGCGGATGGAGGGGTTATTCATATAGGATAATAAACAGATGCTGGATCCCATCATAACTCTGAAGCAACCCCGAGTTCTAATTCAAGAACTCTGAAGGATCGTGGATCTCTGTGTTCCTTGTGTAGGTCCACATAAAGTCTCCATCACGCGGGACGTGTAATGGCATTTCAATAAACAAGTTGAAACACGCGGCTTCATCACACATCCTTTACGACTTCCGGAGTCACTGTGTGTAAAGGAAGTGTTTGCTTGAACGCCCTTCCCAAAGATCCAGGTGCCTTGATTTTGTTTGCATCTCTTTCAATGTAATATTTCTGAAGGTAAGCTGTGTTTTTGAATATTCTCTTAGACGTCCCCAAAACTTTAAGTTCTTGTGGCTTACTAAATACGATTTTAATATACTTTGGAAAATTCTGGAAGAAAATTTCTGGTTTTAATTTTATGGCTTAATATTTTTCTGTTATCTCTTTATTTAGCTATTTGGATTTTACAAAGAACCCTTGCTGATTTTTGACCTTTATTCTCATTTTCATTCAATATACACAGAAAAATTAAGATCTTTAAGCTTTTATACATTTTAAAATCATAATATAAAGCAGATTTGCCCTTTGTTTTTCGTTTGAAGCATTTCTCTTCGTGTTTCTTTCTGGGTGTGTCTTCACATCCACATTCCTCAAGATTCCATCTCGGCTGGAGATGCACTCCCGTCTGTCTAGATGTGACCAACGATTTAACCATCTCACATCCAGGCCTCTTACAACCCTTAGCTATTGAATATGACACATTCATAGCTTCTCAGATGTTTTAGAGCCACCTTCTCACAAGGTCCTTAGGATAAATTTCTAGAAGAAAACAGTGCGGTGTGAGCATAAAATGTCTTTAAGGCTCTTCTTACACAGTTTCACGTGTGTCTCAATGAGAAACAATCCAGCTGGGCTTATGCTTAGGCTTGCCTGCTTGTCATTAATACTTATCAAATAGTCAATGTTAATTTTTCTTCTTTATTTTGGATGGCCTTTAAAATGTATATTTTTATGTGCAGCATGATACAAAAATTGGTTATTCTCTTCAATTATTCACTTTATTCTGGAAAGGAATATTGAATAATTAGACTGCTGTCAATTGTTTGTATGTATTTTCTTCATCAATAATATTAACAGTTTCAGGATGGTGGGTCTGTGTCTTGGCTTTATTTCTTCCATTCACTATTGGCCTGTTACCTCCTCTTCCGTTCACAGGCCACCTGTGTCTGAGGGTCACCATTGCTGTGATAAAACACTACGACCAAAGGTAAACTGGCGTGAAAAGGGCTTATCTGCCTCATGCTTCGACATCACTGCTCATCATGGAAAGAAGCCAAGGTAGGGACTCAAAAATCGGAAACAGAACCTGGAGGCAGGAGCTGATGCGGAGGCCATGGAGGGGTGCTGATTATTGGCTTGCCCTCATGGTTTGTTCAGGAACACCAGTCCACCCACAAAGGGCTGGGCCCTCCCACAGGAATCAATTGCTCTTTAAGAGAATGTCCCACAGGCTTGCCGACAGCCCAGTTCTTATGGAGGCATTTTCTTAATTGAAGCTCCCTCCATTCTGATGACTCTAACGTGTGTCAAGTTGACTTAAAACTAGCCAGAATGGTCCTGTTACTGATATAACAGTGCCAAGGTTAGTACAGCAAGGAGTCAAGATTCCTGCAGAGCAGCTGCCCACACCCTGTCCTGCACTAAAGACACTTCATGACCATAGACTAATGACAGACCTTGATGTCGTGAGTCTTACAACACAACTCAGGGAGGAAGGCCACAGCTACATCAATGTAGTTGTCCCCGTAACTGCTGTGTGCTTGACCAGAGGACTCTATGGTCAGGAACACTGCAGACAAGTTCCACTCAGGGAGCTCTAAGAGACAATTCTCTTGCTCTCCTGGCTTTCTCTTGTTTTGCTTTGCTTTTGATGTGTAGCTTTGTTTGGAAACACTGTGGCTGCTGAGTGAAGACACATTGGGAGGCAGGTAAGTGGGAGAGCATTGTAAAGTTTTGGCTTCTTTGTCAAAAAATCAAGTATCCAGAGATGTATGGATTTATGTCTGGATCTTTGATACCATTACATTGATCAATGTATCTGTAATCTTTGTTTGTTTTGTTGTTTTTGTTGTTGTTGTGTGTGTGTTTTTTTTGTGTGTGGGAGAGAGTCAGGGTTTTTCTGTCAAATAGTCTTGGCTGTTGTAGAACTCGCTCAGTAGACCAGGCTGGCTTGAACTCATAGAGATCTCCCTGCCTCTGCCTCCTGAGTATTGGCATTAAAAGTATGCACCAGCACCACCTGGTCAATGTGTCTGTTTTTATGCCAATACCATACTGTTTTTTATTACTATAGCTCTATGGAAGAGCTTGACATCAGGGATGGTGATACCTCTGACAGTTCTCTTGTAGTAAGGACTGTTTTAGCTATTCTGGGTTTTTGTTTTTCCATATGAAGTTGAGCATTCTTCTTTCAAGGTCTGTAAGGAATTGTGTTGGAATTTTGATGAAGATTGCATTGAATCTGTAGATTACTTTTGGTAAGATTGCCATTTTTGCTATGTTAATTCTACCAATCCATGAATATAGGAGATTTTTATATCTTCTGATAGCTTCTCTAATTTCTCTCTTCAGAGACATGAAGTTCTTATCTTATGAGTCTTTTACTTGCTTGGTTAGAGCTACCCCAAGACATTTTATGTTGTTGGTGGAATATTGTGAAGAGTGTTGTTTTCCTGATTTCTTTCTTGGATTAAAGAAAGCATCTTCAACAAATTATGTATGCATAACTGAATGTTAGCATGTAGAAGAATGCAAATATATCAATAACTATCACTCTGAACAAAACTCAAAGTGGATCAAAATGGTCCAAGTAGATCAAAGACATCAACATATAAACGGAAGTTTCTGTCCCACCCGGTCCCATAGTTATTCTTTCCCAAAGAAACACACAGAGGCTTATATTAATTATAAATTGTTTGGCTTATTAGCTCAGGCTTATTAATAACTAGCTCTTACAACTTAAATTAACCTATAATTCTTATCTATGTTTAGCCACATGCCTTGGTATATTTTCTCAGTGAGGCATTCTCATCTTGCTTCCTCTGCATCTGGCTGGTGACTGCATCTCTGCCTTTCCTCTTTCCAGAATTCTCCTAGTTTGGTTGCTCTGCCTGTACTTCTTGCCTGGCTACTGGCCAATCAACATTTTATTAAACCAATATGAGTGACAAATCTTTGTGGTGTGCAAGAACATTATCCCACAGCATCAACATAAATCCAGTTACAGTGAACCTGATAGAAAAGAAAGTGGAAAATAGCACTGAACACACTGGCACAGGATAAAACTCTTGTAGCACAGACACTAAGATTGACAACTAATAAATGGGATCTCATGAAACTGAAAAGCTTCTGTTAAGCAAAAGTCACCTTCACTAAGACAAAATGGCAGCCTACAGAATGGGAAAAAAAATCTTCACCAATCCCATATCTGACAGAGGGCTGATTTCCAAAATAGATAAAGAACTCAAGAAACTAGATATCAAAAAACTAAATGATCCAATTTTAAAATGGTATATAGATCTAAACAGAGAATTTTCAACAGAAGGATTCAAATGACAGAGAAACGCTTAAAGAAATGTTTGTTGACCTTAACCATCAGGGAAGTGCAAGTCAAAACAACCCTGAGATTCCATCTCACATCTCACATCTGTCAGAATGGCTAAGATCAAATGGCAGCTTATGCAAGGGGACCACTCCTCCATTGCTGGTAGGAGTACAAATTTGTACAGCCACTTTGGAAATCAATATGGGAGTTTCACAGAAAATTGAGAATTAGTCTACCAAGACCCAGAGATACCACTCCTGGGCAGATACCCAAAGGATCCTCAACGATACCACAAGGACACTTGCTCAACTATATTCATAGCAGCTTTATTTGTAATAGCCATAACCTGAAAACAACCTAGATGCCCCTCAACGGAAGCATGAAAGAAAGAAAATGTAGTACATTTATACAACAGAGTATTACTCAGCTATTAAAATGATGACATCACAAAATTTGAAAGCAAATGGATAACTAGAAAAATATCATCCTGAGTGAGGTAACCCAGACCCAGAAAGACAAACACAGGATGTACTCACTCATAAGTAGATATTAGCTGCAAAGTCAAAGATAACCATGCTACAATGCGCAGACCCAGAGAGGCTAGGAAACAAGGGGAGCCCTAGGGTGAAATGTGTGGATCTCCCTGGGAAGGGGAGATAGAAGAGATATCCTGGGTGGACTGGGTGTGGATGGGCATGAGAACTTGCAGGATCAGGTTGGGGAGGGGCGGAAAGGGAGAGTTGCTGAAAAAGATGACTGGAAAGGCAGGGGGCTTGCTTCCTTTCAGTCAGGAAGAAACTGAATGCAAGAGAAATTCCCATGATTCTACAAGGATAACCCCAGATGAGACTCCTAGCAATAGTGGATAGGTAGCCTGAACTGGCCATCCCCTGTGATGAGGTTGGCAACTACCTCGATTGTCATCAGAGAGCCGTCATCTAGTAACTGATGGAAACAGGTGCAAAGATGCACAGCAAACACTAGGTCATGCTTGGGAATCCTGCTGAAGAGAGGGAGGAAGGATTGTAGGAGCCAGAGGGGTCAAGGACATTACAAGAAAACCCAGAGAAACAACTAAGCGGGCTCATAGGGACTCAGAGTCTGAACCAACAACCAGGAAACCTGCATGGAACCGACCTAAGCACTCAACATATATGTGACAATTGTATAGTTCAGTTTATTTGTAGGACATGTAACAATTGGAGCAGGAACCATTCATAATGCTCTGCCTGGCTCTTGGGAACCTATTCCTCATACTGAATTGCCCTGCCCAGCCCAGCCTAAACAGAAGGGGGACGTGCTTAGCACTTTGACAACTTGATATGCCAGGCTCTGATGATACCCATGGGAGAACTGTTTCTTTCTGAACAGAAACAGAGGAGGAGTAGATTGAGGTGGAGGCAGGGGAGGTGGGAGAAGGGAATGTGAGGAGAAGAGGGAGGAGAAACTGCAGTCGGGATGTAAGATGAATAAACAAAATAAAAGAGCAAAAGCATCAGCTAGTGCTCAGGGGATTTCTCACAGGTGACATGGGGTTAATAGAAGAGGTGATGGTCAGTAGGTTTGCGCACATCTCAGAGGATGGTACTTGAGATGCTGTGGTATGACATATGGAATAATAAGCAGATAAAAGAGGCGAACTGACGTAGGTGTGGGGCCAACAGCTCTGTCTTAAACCAAACTCAATGGAACGAAATGGAGATGTCTGTGAACATTTTGAAGAAGGTGTTGGTCAAACTTGGAAGAATGCCTGGCCCGGAAACACTGGTGGACTCTAAAACTGGCTACAGTAAGGTAATGAGACCACACGGAAAGGCTGGTGAGATGAAGAGCCACCACAGAAGAAAGCCTGGACAGAAGCCTGCAGTGTGGAGATTAGAACTCAAGACCTCAGAAGAGCATGGGGCGCAGAGGAAGAAGAGGGAGGACACAGCGGAATGCGAAGCCACCAGAGCAAACTACGAGGAGTCCTGTTGACTAGAATGGTGCAGGCATGCCCGACAGATAATGATGGAAAGACTCCATGGGCATAATCCTAGGCCACGTGGCCAGAGGCTTTGGTGGCATGTCGCTTGTGGCAGTCACACTGGGATAAAGGTCAGGTCTAGTTTTGCAGGAAAACAACATCCTCTGAGAGAATTTTAGACCCAAGATGAACCAAGTGGTATTTTAGGCTGTAGCTAAGGGTTTGTTTTTTACATTGTCCTTTGTTGGGGTGGGGCACCAAAATGTTTCTAAAGTGCCTGGAATTACGCAGTAAGAAGAAAAACAGAAAATCTTTGAGAAATAAAATATTACGGGATTAAGACCATGGCTTCCTCTATAGTAACAGAAAAATACAATGGAAAGCAGGCACGGAGGCTTCTGTCCTTGGGTTCCTCTTCGTCAGTCTTTTAGAAGAAATGTAAGTCTCGGGTGGAGTGGAGTGTGTGAAGGGAATGGGGTTGAGAAGCAGAGCTGAGATGGTTCCTGCCTGGGATGCTGAGGGCAACGCAGAACCATCTGTCCGTCCATCTTTTGTGGACTGTCACCTTGTTTTCTCATTCATCTGTTCTTCCGCAAAAACTTGAGAACGATTTTGTCAAATTCCAATGTCTAAGAGGAGGCTGCTGACAGAATTCACACCGAGAGCCAGCTGGCGCTCAGGCCCCCCTCCTCGAATGCAGTTTTTGCGGGAGAAATTGGTGTCTCTATGGTACTGGTTCCTCTACCCCAGAAGTCTGTCCCCTAAGCGTTCTGCAAGTCTTTCTAACCATTGGAAGAGTTTTATGCTCATCCCATGAAGGAGGCACCTCTCTGCCGTTTCACTGTGGATGCGTTGTCCTGGTTAGCATTTCTGCTCCGATCCACTTCCCCTGGTACCGGTTTGGGTCACCCCGTTCTTTCTGCATCCTCCACAGTTTCAGCTGCTTTGTTTAGTTGGAGTCCTTTGGTGTCTGTATGCCATTGCATTTTTTTAAAGATTGACTTATTTTTATTTTATGCATACATGTGTTTTGCCTCATCTATGTCTGTTCACCACGTGTGTGCCTGGTGCCCATGGAAGGCAGAGAGGGACATTAGGTCCCCTGACATTAGAGTTACAGGCAGCTGTGAAACCCCCTGTCCTCTGTAAAAGCAGTCGGGGCTCTCAATGGCTGGATCCATTCTCCCCATCGCCTCAGCACCGATTGTGCTTTTTGGATAAGTGGAATTAGCCCATGTCTACTTATACCAAGCCATGTTGATTTCATTCTTGCCTTCTCTGGTGCGCTTTTTAAAAATGGTCATTTATTCCCATGTTTCTGTTTCCGCTTCAGGAGAATTTCTGCTCTGAGTCCCTCTTAACTCTCAGGCTGTCTTGATGGGCACTGTGTGCTGCAGTTAATTCTCCCGGGATGAAAAGTGCCTTGCAGAATGTTTTCACTTCACTTTATCTTCCCTACAAATCTTCCTTGATTTTTATAATTATATTCTTTGATATTCAACACAGATAAATATTATTAAATCACTGTGTAGCTTTATATAAGCCTTATGCTCTTATTTCAAAAGTATTTACATTTATAGTCTATTTTTAATTTATTTTACTGGTTTCAACATTATTCCACTGCCCCTGACATCAAGTCAGGAGAAAGACACAGGACATTCACTCCAGAGCCTGGCTGAAGTCCCTTGCCAGCTAACAGGAGAGAATTCCAGCATAATTGACATTTGGTGTGAAGGTTGCCGTAGAGATATTTTCAAATATGACTCAAACAAAAACAATGAATCATGCTTAAAGCCTGCACATATATGAACTTGGGTCTGGTCCCACTCCTTTCCCAGATGTGCATTTTCTGGGCATCCCATAAACAAGACTATTAAGTTCTGTTTACAATGAGAACTTCTTAACTCTCCACACAGACACAGTATCTGTGATCTAGTGCATTATCTTATCTGTCATAATCTTATCCAGGACACTCTGGGAACCACCCTGTGGTCATTTATGTTTCTCAGTAACTTTTTGAAGATGTAAATTCCCAAATTGTGCGTGTGTGTGTGTTAATATGTGGCTGCAGTCAGATAATTAAGCAGGGCCTTGCTCTGAGAAGCCCATACACTTATTCTTTCCCTGAGAAGTCTAGTAACTGCTGTGTTTAAACATATGCTAGAATCTCTTTTTAATAAGCTACAGCTCCGCTCTATATTGGCTGCCCTGAAATGCTTTCCCGTAGTGAAGTAGGGAGTTCTGAGGGAGGGTCTCTGGAAAGGACTGCTCAGGCTACTGTATCGACAGTTGAGAGCTGTGCCATCCCCCACTCCATGACCCATGACCACTGACAGCACCCCAAGGTTTGGTTATTAATGTATATCTTAGGAGTTTTAATAAAGAATCCAAAGGATAACATTTTTCACTGTTCTTCAATGTATTTTTGCCATCACATTTCATGACAATGAAATAATGAATTACTTACTTTGCATCACAAACATTGCATCTTATAAATCTGAGAACTCAACCCTCATTTTCTAGTGATCAACATGACAGAGAGAAAACCTTAAATAACATATGCTAGAAAATTGTTTTAGAAGAAAATATGGCATACTTCACCTCTTTGGGTTTACTCAAGAAGATAGACATCTCTTTGCTTTATCTCTAAAATACACCAATTTTATAAGGTCCTTCACTTTGAGATTATTTTTTAAAATAGGTCTATTTATTTATTCCTTTAAGATGGGGTCTTACCATGCAGCCCTAGCCGGCCTAGCCCTCATTCTCAGGAATGCTGGTTTTAATATGGTCTGATGCCGACATTCCAGTTTAAAGCCCAGCCTTTTTATCCCATGCCTCTTGGAAGGAAGATGACTATGTGGTTCATCTTTACAAGGCAGAGGCTGGAGAGCAGCAAAGTCCCTTGGAAATGTTGGGACACATTGGATTCATTAAGCATAGTCACCCAGAAGGCTGTAGGAGGGAAGCCCGCTGTGATTAAAGGAGAGGCTCAGACTCGTAACTGCTGTTGAACAGCAAACAACAGGATTTAAAACCTGTTCTCAGTATTAATTTCCAATCTGCAGAACCCAGATCTGTAACTCTCTACTGCCTCTAACTCATATACAACTCTAGGGTTAAACAGCCAGTTTGCCCCAGTAGAGATTCTCTCAGATTGGCCATACCAACTATCACCCCCAGACCCTCAAGCACCAGTTACCCTCTCCACCCACTAGACTTTCTGACATGTAGACATCATTATGTTTCTTAGATCTCTTCTTCTAAGTTTACCACCGCTGTTCTTTTGTTGCTTCTGGTAGAGCATCATTTGAAGTCCCTTTTCTGAGTCTCTGAAATGAGATGCAGTCTTTCCCATCAGGTCCCTCATCCAATGTACCCCACATACTGGCGTCTCAGGCTAAGTCTCGATGAGACTCATCATTGGATGATGCTGGATGCCAACTGACATGGAAATAGGCATCTGGGTAGTGATCTGGGGACGGACAAGCAGGAGCGCAGAACTGAGACAGGGAAGGGAGTAATACAGGCTGTGTTTGTGAGTACATCACTGCTGTTAGCAAGTGCAAGTCACTCGGGCTTTGGATTCCCTGAACACTGTGGAACGTGCTCTTAGAGTCATTCAGCTTGTGTGTGTAGAAGCCAGGACACATCCAGTCTTCTATCCATCATTAGTATAGCATGCGACTTCATGAATGCAGCCACCATCAACAGTTGCTGCCTTGGCTAATATAGATGGTCCCTGAATTATGACAGCTCCTGTACGTGATTTGTACCTAAAAGGAAGACATTTGACCTCTTCTGTGTTAATGATACCTGACTTGATGTTAAGCAGAGATCCATAACTCCCAGAGAGCTCCAGGTCATCAAGGGAAGCAACCAAGACACAGAGTGCTGTATTGATAAGTTTGGGTATTCCCTAGTGTGGGTATATCTGATGTATTTTGATTTACAATATTTTCCATTTAGGATGACTTTGTTGAGGGATACAATCTCACTGAACAGGTGAAAGAAAATTTGCCTAGAATTCTTCAGGTTGTTTCTTTCCCCCACCACTCCAGTGCTGGGAACTGAACTTGTCTGCTAGCTAAGGCTCTCACTGAGTCATTGCTCCAGACCTTTTTAATTTTTAGTTTGAGGTAGAATTTCACTAATGTATCCAAGTAGGCTTTCAAGTCACTCTGTAGCTCGGGCAGGCTTTGATCTTGCAGTCCTCCACCTTCAGCCTTTACTTTGTGTCTTAAGCAACTGAGTTTTTTCAGTGACTTCTTTTGAATGTGTTACCAATGAAAACCGTAGCCTTTTGTGCTTACAGCGAAAACCACCCACTTGTATCTGAGCGGTTTGGTTAATCTGCTTTTTTGAAGCATTGCCCATGTCTGAATGAAGCTCACCAAGCCTGCTGCTACTCTCTTTTCTGTGGTTCATCTGGTCCAGGAGTCCAGCTTGAGGCCGTCACTCTTTGCCTGGAACTGCCCAGCTCTAGATGTCCCGTATCCTCCCTTCCCTTTGGCATGAGGTAGACCTCTGAAGGACACTCTTTCCTGCTCAGTGACTTCTTCATCAACTTTAAGCTCCCAGATCTACCTTGGATCACACACTGAGCAATACACATTCTTCCCCAATGCAGCTATGTGCATTAAAAAAAATCCCACAGCGTAGGAATCAGGAATAAACCCCAGGAAAACCAAAAGTTTGTCTTCTAGTGAAAGATTCCAAGAAACTAGTCTATCTAAATGTTTGTGATGAAAGCTAGAGATTTCATGGACACTAATTAAATTCCTGTGTGTTGTAAGGGTGCAAGGTTTAGTTTTGTACTGTTTAGATGTGGTCAGAAGCATAACTTCTAATCTGTTCTGTGACATACCAAATGCCTTCATTGTGCCAGGAGAAGAGTGTAGACAGTTTTAAGTGACTGTGTCCTGCCATAGCTCCTGTCTGCTGACTCAGCCTCTTGTGAGAAACCACTAGATTTTTCAGATCCCCTTTGTCTTTTCCCTGATTCACTTTTCCCTGGCTGATCTCTCTAGGGATGGAGAGAGTCGTATGGACCTGTTGCTAGGATGCATGAGGACCTACTGCCGGGATGCAGGTGGACCTACTGCCTGGATGTAGGTGGACTACTGTTGGGATGCAGGTGAACCTACTGCCTGGATGTAGGTGAACTACTGCCGGGATGTATGTAGACTACTGCTGGGATGCATGTGGACTACTGCCGAGATGAAGGTGATCCTACCATCTGGATACAGGCGGACCTACTGCAGGGATGCAGGTGGACCTACTGCCTGGATGTAGGTGGACTACTGCCGGGATGTAGGCGGACCTACTGCCTGGATGTAGGTGGACCTACTGCCGGGATGCGTGTGAACTACTG
>LOEQ01000087.1:127633-167000 GCA_001685075.1 Bramus lutescens | reverse complement strand
AAAGAAAGATCTGGAGGAAAACCTCTCTCCAACAGAAAGAGTTGACAGCCATATAAATAGTGGCAATGCTGCTAAATCTATCTGCATTTCACACCCAATAATTTCAAGCGCCCTTCCTGGAACCTCAGCCTTAATTTGGAGTGTGATCCTTAGCACCATCGGTTTCTGCTGGCTGAGGGCAGGTGTGAGCAGGATTCCATGCACTTGCTGCTGGCCCTGGGGGTTGGACCTTTCCAAACTCCATGTCAGCCACCATGCTTTCAGAACACAGCTTGCAAACTCCCCCCAAGGACTGAGCCTGGGTGCTCTTTGGTACCTGACCCTGGCCTCGCCATCTTGCAGAGCAATGAGTTATTTTGTACTGCTGAAGACCTGCTTGAGTTTGGAATGGTAGACTCATAAAATGTTGATTTATAATTAAATTAGACCCCCAGACAAGTGTTGCCTGGTTCTTTCTATTTGTCTTTCTCTGTCTTTTTTTTTTTTGAAGGCCCCACAAACAAACTGAGTGGAAATTTCACTTAAGGAATTGTTGTTGTAAAATTTTATGGGGCCATCTCAGTGGGGAGGGACATTGTTAAACATCCCTGCAAGGGGAAAAGCAAGCACAATTAGATACACTAAGGTCCTCTGTTTGGAGAAAGGAAACCTAAGTCACATCCACAGGCCATGGCAGTCTAGTGGTCTGAGCTGGATTTTTCTGATGTAAGAGTAGGTTTAAACCACTTCTGGATTCTGAATTTCGATTTGTTTTTTTCTTCTAAAACAACAGCAACAAACAAAACATTACTTCTTTTTCCTGAATTTCATTTCTCCTTTCAAATCAATTTTCACTGTTACAGAGAAATCATGACATGTGTCATCATGACTGTTATAATGTGTGTTTTGAGACAGGGCCTCACTGTGTAGTTCAGGCCGGCTTTGGACTCACAGTCTCCTGAACTGGGATCCCAGCATGTTCTTGCACACCTGTGACATTCATGGTTTGTGCAACCTTCACAACCATTTGTGCATCTCCAAAACTCCTCTCCGCTCACGAAACTGAAATGTCAGCCCATTAAGCACTTAACCCTCTGACTTGCCTTCCCCAGCCCGACAAGCACCACAGTACCCATCCCTGAGGTTCTGACTCCACCAGGTTTCTTGTGAGGGTGGCATCGCAACCTGTGTCCTGGCTGGCTTATTTCATTCAGCGCAGTGTTTCAGCTGCCTCCATATTTCAGGCTGGACCAGGATTTCCCTCCTTTCTAAGGCTGAACAGCCCGCTGTATATACCACAGTTGTCTTATACCCATGTCCCTTCAGATGCTTAGGCTCCGTCCTTCCTGTTCACAGCAGTGCCTTGAATCTGGGAAACTTGGGTGCGTGTGCGTGGGAGGAACATGGCAGGGAGCATGGAGCGGTGAGTGGGGCAAGGGAGGCTGTCTTTAGCCCTGCAGATGTCTGGTACCCGAACTTCCTTCCCTCCCAACAATTCTGGGTTCAACCGAGCTGGGAATCACCCACTTCCTTCCTTCTTCAGAGCCTCTGCCTGTGAATCGCTTGTAGCCCAGAAATCTAGAAGACACAAAAATTGAAGATGTGTATAAGAATAAGAAATTCTCTCTCATTTTTTCTTGGAAATTAAGAAAAATTTTTATAGATTAAACTTGTCCCTTGATGATTTCATGCATGCATATATGTTTATGCTCACCTTCCACTCTCTTTTTTACTGTGTTTTCTACTTTTGAGGCTTTCCCATGCATCCTAAATGCGTAACTATAACTGCCCAGTCTGTATAGTCACACCCGTAGGTATGTTTTCAAGGCTGAGCATTTGGTGTTGGCTAACCAGCTGATGTGCTCTTCCCTGAGGAAGACTATTCCCCCCACTCTCGGCATTCCTTAGCTGTCCATGGTTCTCTGTGCAGGGCTGAAGCCTTGTGATCTCTCCCTCATCCACTCTGGCATGTCTCCTGTTGCCCTTATTCAGCTCATGTTCAGGCAGTCATGTTGATGTAGCTTCTGACAGCGCAAGGAGACAAAAGCTCACAGCAAAAGAATGCCCTGTTCCTCTCTGGCTTTTACAAATTTTCCATCCCTTCTTCCTCGGTGACACCTGTGTCTTACATGTGGAAGTTGTGGTGTAGATGTGTCCCCTGGGACTGGGCTCCACATTTTTGCATTTTGGTCCATTGTGGTTTTCTATAACGGTCTCCTGTTGCAAAGAAAAATTTCCTTGATGAAAGGTGAGGACTACACAGCAGTGGATACAAGGACAAAATATTTGCAATGTAGTTAGGAATTGTGTTGGTTTATTAAAGTATCAGTTGTAGGTTCTCTTCCAAGATCCATGACTTTACTAACCCTAGGTAGCTGGCTAAGTTTCCAGCACCAGGCATAGTTTCCTTCTTGTTAATCAAGTCTTATGCCCGATCAGAGAGCTATTGGTTACTGCTAAGGTATGTACGTCACTACTGCAGCCTGAAGGTCATCATGCCATGCTGCTATTCCTAAGTAACATAGCTAGTCCTCAGGGAGGAGGCTTTCAGGTCAGTTCCAGCTCAGGGACCTCTGGGCCCTGGGTCTGAAGTTTATGGTATCTTCAGAAATCGAGATTCATCTTTCACCTTTAGGAACAACTGATGACAGGAATAATAACCAATAATTACTTGAAAGTCTCTTGGAAAACGCTGATCAACAACTCAAAAAAGGAATTTTCATGCCTAGGGTGTTTTAATTTTTTATTTTATTTTTGTTTTTTGGAGACAGGGTTTCTCTGTGACTTTGGAGCCTGTTCTGGAACTAGCTCTTGTAGACCAGGCTGGCCTTGAACTCATAGAAGTCTGCCCCACCTCTGCCTCCCAAGTGCTGGGATTAAAGGTGTGTGCCACCACTGCCCGGCTATAGGGTGGGCTTTTTGTTAAATGGTCTTTGGCTCTTGGGAGAAACAGAATAGAGAATTCTTAAAACAAAACCACAAACAAGCTCCTGCCTATGTTTGACTTTCAGACTAAGCAGTTCGATGGTACAGCCAACAAACACTGCAAAATCCAACTTCTACTCAGTAAACAGAGATGAATGAGACACCTTCCTGTCTCATTCTCCTTGATCATTGTCTTTGTCTTGGGTGTATACAAATGAAGGTTTTCTTCTGTTCCCTCTGGTATGGTGTGACTGTCAATCCATTCTCTCTGGGGGGAAGCCCCGCCTCCTCTCAGTGCTTCCACTTGCTTGGGCTGACTTCGTTCTTTTCTCACATTGGAAAATTTCTCATTTCTCCTAAGCAGTCAGTCAATCCCAGTCACAACTCACCTCTTGCCAGCTCTATAAAAATCTCTGCTCACAGCTCACATGGAGATACAGCGTGGTACACTTCATCTCTCTGAAACTCTGAGGGCTCCTTGTACACACCATGTCCTTATGTTAAAAATGCCTTGTTCCGCTTATATGTGGAGACATGACCTGAGGTACAGTGGTGACATCCTGTGGCTTGGCCATGGCCACTGAGCCAGGTGGAGGTGGAACATGGCCTCAACTCGGGCCTGTAGGACTTTGAGGCAGGACTTTTCAATCTGAGTCACTTCCTTAAATCTCTGTTATGTTCAAGGAACAATTTGGCTTAACCCCACTCTTGTGCAATAATAAAATATTTAGATGTTATGTGTATCCGATGATTAATCCACAATCCACAAATGTCAAATCTTTGGTATAATCTGCATAATATTTTCATAGACCTATGTGTATCCTCAAACCCTGTTTAAATAATCCCTAGGTGATTCGTAAAACTGAATGCAGTTTAAGTTTTGTGAATGGTTGATATTTGCATTGTTTAGACAATCAGAAACATGGACACATTGTCTTTGTCCATAAATGTTTTCAATCTGCAGTTGGTTGAGTTTGCAGACACACGTGTGCCATCTGTTGCTTCTCTTATAACAACAACGGATCCTTTGACTGGAGCTAATAGAGTTTTGTAGTTGTAGCCATGAGACCATGAGCAGATGTGGGTACAGAGGTGTCTGGCTGAGTTGACCAAGTTGATATGGAGAAGCCCCCAGGAAAAGATCCTAGCACAGACAAGTGCAGAGAATTGGGAAGTGGTGGGATGTGTCCCTGGGAGATGACTGAGTTGTGAGAATTAGGCCTCAAGAATCTGCCTTTCCAGTGGTTTTACACCTGCGAAGATGTGGGAAGAGAAAGTGGGAGCCCATGGAAGGAAAACTCTGAGCATGGTGCATAATGAAGGGTGATTCCGGGCACAGGGCACAGGGAAGGGTGATTCTGGCCAAAGGTACAGCAATGGGAGATTCTGGGCATGGGACACAGGGAAGGGTGATTCCGGGCACAGGGCACAACGAAGGTAATTCTAGTCACAGGGCACAAGGAAGGGAGATTTTTTTTTTTTTTGCCAAGACTTATTTTTGTGCCTGCTAAAATCCCCAGATCATTTAACACTACCATTCAGGTTACTGTTCTCAACCTCTTTCTCCATAATGGCTCACAAGTCCCTACTGGGGTAGAGGTCAGGGATGGATGAGTGTGACTTTATCTTCTTTCCCTGTGTTTCTGTTTGACATTCTGTTCTTTTCTTCCTTTATCTTTTCTTTATTGAAGTATCATCTTGTTTTTTTTTTTTACAGCTATCAGTGTGTGGAAAGCTCCAAGTGACTGCTATTTGAAGTGACATACAGTCCCCAGATATCTATAAAAGTTAGTGATGGAGATACAGTCTTGGAAGCTGAGGCTTTCCGGGCCAAGAACTGGAGTGCTTAACATGTTTTGTTGACTGAGGTTTCTGTCCCACCCGGTCCTGCAGTAATTTAGTCCCAAAGAAACACACATTTGTAATGTAGAGGTCTACATTAATTATAAACTGATTGGCCTATTAGCTCAGGCTTCTTATTAACTCTTATAACTCTTATAACTTATATTAGCCCATAATTCTCGTCTGTGTTAGCCACGTGGCTTGGTACCTTTTTCGGTGAGGCAGTCACATCTTGCTTGCTCTGTGTCTGGCTTTCTCTGTGTCTGGATGACAACTGCACACTGAAACTTAGCTCTTCCCAGAATTCTCATTGCCCCACCTATACTTCCTGCCTGGCTACTAGCTAAACAGGGTTTATTTAAAAACAAGTGATAGAGTACAGACCATTGTCCCACAGCAATGTTTCTTAACCAACAGAAGATTCAGGCTCTGGTCAGCATGAAGGCTGTAACTTTTCCAAACCCAACACAGAGAAAGGGCCATGGCCAGTTGGTAAAAAAAAAACAGACAGGATTTATAGAGAAAATCAAAGGCTGGTAGGAACCCCAAAAGAAGTCAATGCCTGCCTTACCACTGGGTTAAACCTCAAGGGAGACAACAAGCAAACCGTTAGGGAGCCACAGCAACTTGTCCCTTGCTGTTATGTAGAACACAAGTAAGCTATGAGCCTCTCATGTCTTCCCCTCTCTGGCTTACACAACAGAGCCTCATGAAACAGGTGAAATGATGCAGTCTGGCTTATGTAGGAAGACAGTGACAAACAATGACTTCATATGCATTTTATGTTGACCAAAAGGTTTCCATGTCCTTAATGGACCATAACCTAACTAATATGTAAACCTATACTGGAAGTAACTCTTGAAACAGGTAGAGATCTCAGCTAGTCACAGCAAATGAACAGCCAGCCTCTGGTAGAGTGGCTGAAAGTTGTGAAAACATGACTACACAGGCTAAATACCAACTGCAGCCAATCAGATTACTTTTGCATGTCATTTCCTGTTCTCCGGTATGAATGCAGCCTATGCATGTGTAAGGCAGAGTATTCAGAACCATTTCTGCTCAGATTAGTTAGTAACTTGTTTTTATGATTAGATAAGCTCTGCTAAATTCAATCTATTTTTTTTGTCTAACATTATGAGATTTTCAGGTGAATAGATTCTTTACTGTTTCTTAACACTTGAGTTTATGTGTATGTATTTACATGTGTGCTATGTGTGTATCTGTGTTCATGTTAGGCATTTGAAAAGTTTGATATTTACATGTGTGCACACAGCAGGAGTGTATATGCATAGAGTACATATATACACATGCATGTGGTATATGCAGCTATGCATTTATATAATTTGTGTTAATATGTGTGCTTAATCAAGAGAGTATATGTGTGTACACACACATTTATGGCAGGTCTCAAGTTTCCTCTCAAGCAAATAGTTTTCATATCCCAAGTTTTCCAGCAAATCTTCCAAAGTTGACCAGCCTTTGAAAGCTAGCCTTGAGCATGCTCACAAAGGTGATTCCTGTCCTTAGGAATCATTTTGAGACAACTTAAAGTGTATCTTAGAAATGAAGACAACAGTAACTTCTTATTCTGTCTTGTCAGATTTTATTTGACAACACAGTAGTCCGTTTACTTCTTAAGCCATAGAACAAGGTATCCAGGGCCTGGCTACCATCCTGCAGGACTGGTGAAACTCATGTGTGGCTTGGGATGCTGCAATGGTAGGCAATGTAGAGAAAGCAACACAGATTAAGCACCATTCATCTGAAAGTGTGACATCTGAAGCACTCAAAATCAGAACTCATTTGTGAGAACATACACAATACTACCTACCACAAGCCCTGTGGTGTAACACACAAAGTCTTGGTCTTCGAAAAATCTTGTAGAATCACTTCCATGCTATGTGGAGCTACATTGGAATATGTGTGGGCTCTGTGCTTAGATTTTGTCTCATCCCTGTGTCCCAATATGCCAATGCAAACATCCCAAATGTGGAACAGTACAACAGTCTGTGCCTCTGCTGGCCTAAGACAGCTCAGGTATAGGCTATTCAACCCTTGCTTTGTTCCCAGCCGCCTAGGGAAAGGAGCAGTCGGGAAGACGAGCAGAGCAGTTTCTGAAGGAGAAGAAAGCAAGTCAGGCTTGGCTCTTAAACCCAGACAGTAGAACCAAACGAGACAACTTGCTGCACAACTATGGGAGTGCCTCCCGTCACTCAGACATGAAGCACAAGGTGACGCGCATTCCTTGGGATCAGGCTGCCAGGGACTTGTCCTAAGGGGTTGTTAGGGCACCACGGGGAAGCCCAACTGGGGCTCCCTGGTTCCTTTCATCACTGCTGTGCTGGGGTTTGATGAATTTTCCATGCCGTGTAAATTTAAACAGGACTATGACCCACTTTTTCCCTTCTTTTACATTTTTTCCTGGACTGTTAACAAAGATTTAATGACCTACTAATGCTGGAGGCGCTCTTTAAAAACCACTGTCGGATTAGCACTTGGTTTCTAAAAAAATGAATCTTTCTTTGGTTTGTTGCCTTTTCCCTCCGGTAAGATGCGTGGCTGTGTTCATCTCTCTCTACCTTGGTTTTGCGAGCTCAGCCTTGGTAATGGAAGATTTATGTGTCTCTGGGGCCCACTGAGACATGCAAGCAAGTGAAGGCTGCTGTCTCTTTCGCACTTTGGAGGGAGCTTGTTCCTCTAGTGCCCCAACAACACACTCCCTGCCCTCTCCTAAGAGGTGGGGCTAGCTGCAGCCAGGGAGCTGCTGTGCCATGAGATTTTCTCCCTAGGTGGTTGCATGTTGAAGGTTGTAGGGGCAACCAGGAGTGAGAACCTAGAAAGAGCCTGTTGTTCGGATTTGCTGAAACATTCCAATAGCCCTCTCCCACATGATGGCTATGATTCGTGGCCTTTTGTGTGCTAAGTATAGGCTCTACCATGAAGATATAGCCACAGCCCAACTACAGATTACTTTTCAATCCAGTCACCCGTATTTCAGTGGTCTTCAGATCCGGGGTGGGGGTGGGGTGGGTGAGAAAACAGGAGCGTTCATGCCGTGGTATGAACCATGAGTTTTCTAGCTTTGGCAAACTCTTCAAAGCCTGCAAAGTCCTTCCCATCTTTTCCAAACGTCCAAATATCATTCACCTCCAAACAGTCTCCAGCACCTTTCTGCCCTCCAAGTTGAAGGCTGTCTTGTCTGTCTGAGTTTCCACGGCGGCCACTGGTGCCCGCCTGTTGAATGAAAAGGTCTCTGGGTTGTTCCCTTCATCACTGCTCTCCACAAGGCCTTCCCAGTAGTGCCTTCACCCTTATGGTTCTCCCACAGGACTCGGTGGGAATGCTTGTTAATTAGCAGGTGCGGTTTGTGGAGTGAACAGATTCACAAATCTCTCTCAATTCCGTCACTCACCATGTTCTTCTTCCAATCAGAGTGAGGCAGGATGCAGACCGGGTTCCCTGATCCGAAGAAGGATGCGTAAACACCCTAGGCTCCAAAATAGATTTCCTTGTTAGCTAAGAGGAATGGACTTCACTGTTAGGTGGTCTTTGTTCTTAGAATGGTTTTGGAGGTGGTATTTTTTCTCATTAGAAGAGCCATTATCTGCTTTAAAATCAGGCCGAAAGTGGACCGTCTAGATTGCTGCTGCCAGCTCCTGCAGAACTCAGTGGGTCTCATGGCTGTAAATCCTGAAGCACTTGGCCTTACCCCAGGCATTGTTAGTCTTCTGTAAACAGCTGATGAATTTCGAAGAAAAGGGTAAAGTATAGAATAAATTCAATCACATTTTAGCCCATCAATGAGTAAAAATTTCAGGGCAAACCCATTTGTGTAAATTCAACCTCGAGAATAAAGGATATGACAACGAACAGCGGGTAAAGCCATGGGGCCACTCTGACTAGCGGGTCAGAGTGATGACATAGGTGATAACAAAAGCCAATAAACTAACTGAAGTGCGGTTTGTTCTGTGGCCATGGATAGACCCAGCTAAGGAGAATTGTTCTACTGAATTATAAATGTGGGTGACGGCCATCAACTGCTTGATGGGTTCCAAAGTAATGTTTAAAGGGAAATGAGTGGTTTTATGCCTGAATCCAAATTATATAGTTCTCAGCCAAAGTGCAACTGACTGTTGACCTTGGATTGCAGATGGAAATGTATTAACAAGAAGGCCAGGAGATAATCCCATGCCTGTGGCCACACAAGGTTTATAAAGAATACCGTCTGGCAAAATGGCAGGAGTTATAGTGTCTGTGGATAGTGGAAAAGGCTTTGCATTTGGTGTCTGGGGTACTGGGTAGTTTTTCTGACTTTGCAACCTTCTAGCTCCCTCCTCTAAGGAGCCTTGATCACCTCTCCACTGTGGAGTTCACAGCTATTGCCCGTTTAATTGTATAAGCACGTGTGTTCTGTTAACCTCTTCTGGGTTAGAGCTGTCTTGTTTGTCTTTGGCTTCCCAGTGCTTGGAAGAGTGACAAGCAGTGGAAAGCTCAATATGTATCCAGTGGATACTTTGAAATGAAGGGTTAGAGAAGATCTGGTGATGGTTAGGCTTTAATGATCAGCTTGACATAATCTAGAATTGCCATGAAAGAGTCTCTGTAAGGGGCTGGGTACATTGGGCTAGTCTGCGGACATGCCTGTGGGGATACGCCTTCATTAATTTAATTGACATGGAAAGACCTAGCCCACTGCGGGTGACACCATGCCCTAGGCAGTGAGTTCTGAATTGTAGCAGTGGAGTAGGCACACATGCATCTGTTTTCTCTCTGCCCTTGAACGTGATATGACTGCTGCCATCTGTTTCTACCTTGACTTCCCCACAATGGTGGACTTTAAACCAGGGAAACACTTTCTTCTCTAAGCAGCTGGTTAGGATAATTTATCTCTGCAACAGAAAGGAGGTAGAGTTAATTGCTGGCCTTTGCAAATGAGAGATTCTCCAAACCAGAGATTTCAAGGAGAAACCATGGTGGCCATGTAGGAGATTCCTGTCCCCCCCTCCCCTGCCATCTCTGTCCCCATCACCCCCCTGCCACTTACATAAGGAGAGCAGTAATTTAGTCTCTATACTTGGCATACACAATAACCAAAGGACTGTGCCTCTTCACTGTCCCTGTCTTTGTTATCACAGTTAGAGCACTCCTATAGCTGCCCCCCTATCTGAAGAGGCTGTCATTTCTCCAGTGTCAACATCATTAATATTTAGAGTGATTATGGAAGGATGTGTTTGATTCCAATCACTTTTCTCTGTAGAGTTTTGTGTTTTCCTATTACTCCTTTACTTAGCAATTATCCTAGCATGATTTGCTCTTTCCCATGGCCTTTATTCTTTCCTCCCAATGTCTGCCACACGCTGGGCTGTCCTTTGTGAGGTCTCATCGTAGATCTTGGTCCCCACAGTGTGTGGTCCTTCCGAGCTCTGGTCACTGGTCCTCCAGGAGCCCTGATGAGAATGCTGGCATGCTCCCTGGTGGCTCCACCCAACGCTTGGCATCTCTGTCCCCTGTAGACTCTGGTTCTGAACGGGCTTCCACCCCAGTGAGCACCATGTGAGACTTTGGTTCAAAGTTTCTTCCACTCCATCTGGAGGAATTCTGCTGCCCAGCATGCTGCTTGCTCTGTGTCTCCTGAGAGGAGTTCATGGAGGCCAGGGGCCTCTGACTCAACAGCAGTCTCCTGAAGGCACTATCTAAGTGCTGCTCTCTGGGGGATCAGGGGAGAGAGCTTTCCAGTGTCCCTCCTGTTGCTGCATGATTTAAAATGACCCCCACTGAGAAGACGTTAGAAGAGGGTAGAGTTCTTTGTCTTTTAGGCCAGTTGAAGTGGCGAGTGGCGGTTGAGTCAGTCAGAGGTGGAAGTGGCTTGGGTTCTGAGTTTTAGTTTGAACGGATGATGAGTGTTCTTACACAGGCCAGTAATCGACAGACTTTTTTTTTAAATTTGTTTTTCATTCCTTGTGTGGGGACAAAATATCTATTCCTTATAAACGTCTGATAAATCAAAATTTGCATGCAAAAATCATAGCACAACAAATTCTTTCATTTACTTTCATCTCTTCCTGGTTTTCAGGGATAACTGCATTCTTGCTTTGCTGCTTGCATGGAAAGAGTTACACTATTAACTGTCCGCAAAGAAAACATCAAGTGCATCATTTCAGACCATTCTCTGCTTGAGTCTGTTTGAACTACGTAGACGTGTGCATGTGACTCATCAGGCTAATGCCTGTAGATTAGATTCAGGAGGATTCGGTTTCCCATTAAACTCAGATGGCGGGAACACCTGAGAAATGAAAGGGCGTACAAAAGCGGTTATTGAGAGAAGTCATTTATAGGGGCGAAGATCTTTCTCCTACAAGAAACTCAGATACTTTTCTGGACTTAAAATGAATCTGTTGGGATAATGTTTTGATAAGTTGAGTGGTTGTGAATTAGGACCATGTGGGAAATATCTTTTCTGTAAAAGGGACTCGGCTGCTTAAATATAATGGAAAAAAGATGCTCGGGACAGATGCATCGCAAGTTTTGACTGACTCACAACTTGTAGCATCGCATAATCATAAGCCCTGCTGCTACTCATGTTATCCCAGTGATTAGAATGCTCTCTCTTTCCCACATGGCACTTTGCTCAGGGACACGCGAGAAAAGCACACCTTTGTTGTCAGAAGAACTGAGTGTGACATGTTTCACTCGTTAGGTGACAGAGCCATTTGCTCCTGTCACTGTATCCATTTACAGTCTTGCTGAATGTCTAATGCTTCTCATGTGCTTTTTGTTCCAGCAAGGTGTCTGTGGCAGGCAGGTAGGTTCGGAGATAACCAAGTGCCCGCTTTGCTGTGGGATGTGGACTTCATGTAGGTTTCTGCTATGTGCTGTGCTCCACTGTGTTACGGTTCACAAATGAGATGTAAACCCATGGATCAGCACACTGTGAGCATTGTAATGAGTATACTGCGCCTTAACCTGATTTTTTTCACTAACTATAAAATAATTTCAATCAAGTCATTCATTTCAGCTAGTTCTGCTTTATGTGCACCTGTTGTTGGCAAACCTTTCCTTAGTGATACTGATACTGAATTTCTTCCGGGGTCTTTAAAGGGAAGGGTCAGGCTTGAGCAGATAGTCGACAGGCCTGCGACAGAATGATAGTTGACCTGGGTTAAGCCCAGCCACTCTGAGACTGCAGAAATGGCTCGGCATTTAAGAGCACTTGCTGCTCTTGCAGAAGGACCCACATAGGTACCCAGCACTAACACCAAGAGGCTCATAACCTCCTGTAACTTCAGTTCAGTTCTGGGGGATCCGATGCCCTTTTCCAGCCTTCACATGCACATGCATACACATGATGCACACACACAGACACACCCAGATCCCCTACACTAACACACAGACACACACACTCTAGCCTCTCACTACTTCCCTCACTCTTTAAGAACTCACTCAATGCTATACAAGTAGTAGACAGCCTTTGGATTCAATTACTTTGCTTAAAAAATATACTTTATGTACACGATCTATCTATTTCATAGTTTACTGCAAAGATAAACTGGTTAACAATTGTGACATTTTGACAATCAGAATGCCTTCTGTAAGCTTGACCGATGCTTAGCATCTAGTCACAAGTCTCTGCTGGCCAGGAGGGATCGCAGAGAATAAAGTCGCAATACAAAATTACTTTTTCTTATCATCCAAAGCCCAAACTGGGTAGAGTGACATTTGTTACCTTTTGATTATGAAAGGGGTGTGAGAATGAGTTCATTTGCTTAAATTATGCTAGAAAATCTGCAGAACGTGGCAGGGCAGTGACTTTATCTCTGGACGGACTGGTCCATCTCTGGGATGATTTATCCGAACATAACGTAACTAGGCTATAGTATATTGCCTAGGCCATGCACATGTCATTATTTTGCAGTGTCCCAGGAAGGTTTTCTGGGAAATGAGGTTGAGTTACGGCTGGTGGTGCGGGCATACTCATTTTCCTCTGCTGTCAGTGAGTGCTGGAGAGCGAGGAGTCACAAGGGCGCTGTATTTTGTGTCATAGGAGATTGGCCCGTGATAAATGATCCCTGCATAGGGATCAGAGACTGAACAAATCAGTTGCTGGAGGATGATATTGATGTGCACCCATCACTCTCCCAGCAGGGGGACAGGGAAGGAGCCTAAGGGACAGCCCCTCCGACTTTGAAGAACAGACTATGACCTACTTATGGGGGGGGAGCAGCATCTGCCACCTCTGAACCTCTGATGAGTGACCCAACATCCAGGAATGTTTCCTAGACTATTCGTGCAAGGGCAGCCCAGATGCCAGTAGTATCTGTGAGGATCTTAAATAGATTAGAAATAGAATAGAGACCATCTGGATGCACTGCAGAGCCGAGGAGATGGGTTTATCAGAGAACCCAGGGGTGCTGGACGGCATCTTTAGATCTATCTAAAACTTGGTTTCTCAAAATCATTGGAAGACACTCCCGGGAGATGACAGCTATCCCAGGCAGCTGGTGCCAAAGGGCTAGAGTCACCTTTGTCTTTGACCAGCAATGTTACCACCCTTCTTTGGACACCAGAGGTACAAATTCTTTCATGGGGGAATAATTTCTTTGCACACATAATCTCCCTGCCCTTGCTTTAAAACGTAGTCGCTTGTTCTTTACATCCCATCTCTTGCAATGGAAAGCAAGCATTTGGGGTTCTTGGGTGCAGTGTACACAAACGGACAGAAAGTGATGGTGTGGGGGCAAGGGGAAAGAGCTATGCCCCAGACTTGGCTCTCTGCCCTGCTTTCCAGCTGGGCCTGCCCAGATTCCTTCTGTGTGGCAGGCTGATGGATCAGCCAGCAGGACGTTTCTGGAGTGGGAGGATAATTGGGGGCAGATCTAGGCAATTCTCACATTCCCAGCCACACCTTGGAAAGGACAGCAGGTGAGGACAAGCTGGCCTCACCCTCTCTCATGGTCCCCTTCCAGATATACCCAGGCAAAGAAACTGGCACCCAAGGATCAGAGGGGCCCGCCCTGCTTGTTTTTCTTCTTAGGTGGCGGGGCAGAGCCTGTGTCCCAAGTCTCTCATTCATCCAGCAGTTTGAGGAACAATCCACACAACCCTCCTTCAAGCCTGGACGGCACTAAACGAAAAGCTATGCCCAGCTCAGAGTGACCACTGTAATCACGGATTGCCCCCCCACACCAGAGTGTTTATTATGTCATGTGATCTCTGAAAAGGGCATTCATTTTCCACAAATTAGAAACAAAAAGCACACTATAGTCACAAAAAGTATTATCACTCTCTGGAGAAAAATATACTTGACATTTTGAAGTAGAATCATTAAGCCTTTCCCTCATGGTAGCTACCCATCACTTTTTCAAGAACAGAGTGTTTCATTTAATTATTTGCATTCCTGTTGTACGTGTGTGTGTGTGTGTGTGTGTGTGTGTGTGTGTGTAATTGATCCAAGCTCTGGTCTTCTGGGAGAAGGAATCCACTATTGAGAAAATGCCTCCATTAGATTTGTCTGGGGCAAGTCTGTGGGGGAATTTTCTTAATTGACAATTGCTGTCGGAGAGCCCAACCCAGCCACCCCTTGGCAGGTTGTCCTGGGTTGTGTGAGCTCCAGAGAGCAAGCCAGCGAGCAGCACTCCTCCGTGGGTCCCACCTCTGCTCCTGATTGAGTTTCTGCTCTGACGTCACACAACGATGATGGATTGTGATCAGGCCAAACAACCCCTTTCCTTCCCAAGGGTTTTGTTTGTTCATTTGTTTTGGGTCCGCATCTTGTCACGGCAACACAAACACAAACTAAACGAACACGGAAGCTGGCACCGGAGAGTGAGCTGCTGAGATGGACCTGACTGTGCTGGTTTTGGAGAGGACCGTGGAAGGACTTCCAGTCTCGGAGGTGGAAAGGGTGCAGAGCACTTAGGGCTCAAGGGGCTGTTCTGTTGGGAACGTAGAAGATAAGAACTCTGGGAGAAATGTGGACGGTGGAGGGCCAGCTTGTGAAGTTTCAGAGGAAAATTAGAGTTTCTCATCTGTGAAAATGAAACCTTCTATTCTTTACTGGAACAATGGATGCTGGTCAGCTGGGGCTGAGAAATCAGCTGTGGTTAATAAGAGGCTAGTATCATTGAGGTGGAGTCTTCTAGGAAGCGTTTCCTCAGGGTCAGCACACAGAAACTGTGGTTCAGGGAGGCCAAGGCCGCATCTCACGCAGGAAGTTGAAACTAGCAAGGGAAAAGAGTCTCCCACATGGTCCTCATCCTGGAGGCATTAAGGGGTCATGGAGAGCAGCGGAAGCTTGGCACTGTGGAATCCAGGAGAGGCCACTGGAGAAAGGGCAGCCACGGTAGCACTGGAAACCTCAGAATTTTGGGGGGCCTCATGGAGAGAAGATGAGTCCCTCATGAGAGTCCCTCAAGAGAGACCAAGGAGGCCTTTAGAGAAGGTGTACCTCAGATATGATGGAGATTCATGGATTTTCCATATTTCATTTGGTACTCAGCACGGATTTGACGATTTTGTTTTCCAGTGTTGAAAAATTGAACCCAAGTCCTGTTGTATGCTATGCCAGGGGTCTATCATGGAGTTACACCTTGAACCTTCTCCTACCCACCCTTCATGCCCTTTACTGTGAGACAGTTGTCTCACTCTGAGGTCTACATTGACCTGAAACCCACTGTGTCTCTCAGGCTGGCCTGACCCTTGCAGCCTCGTGTCTCAGCCTCAGAGTGGGATTATAGGTGTGAGCCATTATGCCCAACTCCTAGTCTTCTATGATCATTTATTTGTTGAGAACAGGTCTCACCCTCTAGCCCAGGCTAGCCCGGAACTGGCTATGTAGCCCAGTCTCAGCACCTGGACTATCTGGGATTACAGGTATGTGCTACTACACCCAAGTTGCTGCCAGGATTACAGATGTGTGCCACCACACCCAGGTTGTTGCTGTTGGGATTACAGATGTGTGCCACCACACCCAGGTTGTTGCTGTTGGGATTACAGATGTGTGCTGCCACACCTAGGCTGCTGCCGGGATTACAGGTGTGTGTCGCCACACCCAGGCTGCTGCCAGGATTACAGGTATGTGCCGCTACACCCAGGTTGCTGCTGGGATTATAGATGTGTGCCACCACACCCAGGTTGCTGCTTTGATTACAGGTGTGTGCCACCACACCCAGGTAACTGCCGGGATTACAGATGTGTGCTGCCACACCCAGGTTGCTGCTGTTTTTATAACCAACTTTTAAAAACTTTTTTCCCCTTGAAATGAAACATATATTTTAAGTCTACAGCTTGTTGAATAAGACTAATGTATGTACTCACTTAACTATCAGCCCAACCCAGATAAAGACAGTTTTGATCACCTGGAGAATTCCCCAGACCCCTTCCCAGCCAGCTGCTGCGCTTTCTGTCACCCTAGTTGAATTTTGCCTTTTCTATGGTCTCTTGTAAATGAAGGAACCATGTAGTATGTGAGTGGTAAGTTGTCTGAGCTCCTGTTCTACATGATATTTATTTTTTATCCGTGGTGTTAGCATCATCCTGGATTGTTTAGATGACCTATCTCTCTATCTAAATCCCATCCTTGTTTGATGCCTTTGTACGTCACCGGGCACAGAGCGTGTGTTGGTTAATCGTGTCTTGGATGGATGAAGGAAGCGGCATACTGTGGGAACATCACCTAACCCTCTCTTGGTGGGATTTACATCTGCCCGCTGAGATGCAAACAGCAGCCAGACCTGGGAAACATCAGCACACGCAGATGAGGTGGGGTTGTATGTAAATGGTTGCTGTTTTTCTAGGGTTTCCTTCAGATGCTGGGCAAAGCGGGGGGGGGTGTGTGGAGAAGGGGACTGGCAGAAACTGGGAAGGGAAAGTGAATGCTTCTGAGAGTGAGACGGGAAAAAGAGAACCCTTTGGTGAAACAAAGCATCCCAAGCCTTGGGCTCCAGTTTTGCTACCCTGGTCACTTTGGGTAAGTAATTTTAGACCCTCAAACCCGATCATAAATGAAAAAAAAATGGGGCTCCTAGCTCTCAGATACGTCAAACCTATTTTCTACCAATAACCAGGAGAGATCAACTGTTGACACGCTTTCAATACTCCCCTCCACGGCCTGCCGTGTTCATTTGGAAGAACTGGGGTGTGCCAGTGTGGTGCTTTGAGTGAAAACGGCTCCCATAGGCCCACAGGGAGTGGCACTAATAGGAGGTCAGGCTTTGTGGGAGTAGATGTGGCTTTGTAGGAGGAAGTGTGTCAGTGGGGGTGGGCTTTGAGGATGCAGATGCTCAAATCAGGCCTGGGGTCTCTCTCTCATCCTGCTGCCTGCAGATCTGGATGCAGAACTCTCTATGTCTGCCTGTGTGCCACCACACTCCCACCATTGTGACAATGGATTAAACCTCTGAAATGTAAGCCAGCCCCAATTCGATGTTTCTCTATAAGAGCTTCTGGGGTCATGGTGTCTCTTCACAGCAATAAAACACTGACTAAGACAGCCAGGGAAATCCCCAGGGTGTGCCTCTTCTCCAGTCCAGAGCTGCTCATTGAGCTCGTGAGCAGGCTGTCACTGTTGGGCAATGCTGGTCCCTGCCAATAGGTCAGTGTCCAGAGATCACCCACAGGGAGGTTGGACTGGTTAAATAGGCCCTTGGGATCAGCAGAGGCCATCCTTCCCTGGGAATCCAACAGTAGCTGCAGAAAGGGGGCTATCAAGCCGGGGCCCAGCAGTCCAAGGACAGACATCTAGAGACTTCCTTCCTCCTTAGATCTTAGGGGGCTGGTGGGGAATAGGATGACAAGGTCTGCTTTTTCCCCTCAGACAATGAGGGCTTGGTACCTTAATATTTTTAAATTTTATTTTATAACTCATTCATTGTTGAAGTAGATACAATGAAGTCTTGAAATTCTTACAAAAATATTATTTTATTTTTTATTGAGATAGGATCTGGCAATGGAGCCATCCTGAACTTGAACTAAGAATCCTCCTGCCTCACCTTCCTGAGTGCTGGGGTTTGCAAGGGCAGGTCACCACACATAGCTTTAAGGATAACATATGAACTACTCTTCCCAGAATACACATTCCTTGTAGCCTTATTTCACTTTGATGAGGGTGGACAACTCACTTGTCTGGCTGAAACCAAAGTGCAACTTTGTGTCAAAGAAAGCTCTTTGCCTTGCTCCAGTTTCTGATATTATGAAGAAATACCTAAGCTGCGGTAATATATAGAAAAAGAGATTTGTTTTGCTTAGCAGTTCATAGGGTCTAGGTTCAAGAGCCACCATGCTGGCTCTCATGGTTGTATCAGCTCATGATGGGTAGAAATGAGACAGGAAGTCAGAGCTTGGGGAGTGTGGTGAGCAACAGCCTTAGATCCTGCCTCTTAGATATCTATCCCACTGGGACCAAGCCTGTGACACCCGAACATTGCGGAGTGGCCACATCCACACTGTAGCTGCGCTGTCTGTTGTGTCTGTAGAGTTCCTTGCATATTTCCGCGTTATATGTGAGGTATGAGCAGTGTCATAGGATATTTTTCTTCAACTGCGCTCGACACAGTTGAAGCCATAAAACATTTGAAAGGGAGCACACACACCTCCCAAATGGACACTGAATTGCAGGCTGGTTTATCATTTTCCCAGCATGATCGTGTGTGATTGCAGTGACAGACTGAAAGTAAATAGATGTAGCCACCTCTCATCTTAAACGAGCTAAGCTACAACGGCAGAAGGTGGCAGTGACATCTACCACTGACGGGCTGTGTGCCAGTCACTCGGCTTCTTTGGGCTTTAGCATCTTTACCTGAAAAGCGAAAAGGACAGAAGTAGGAATTTTGACACTCTGGTTCTGTGTCTAGCCAAGATACTGTCTCATGCTGCCAAGTGCAAACTTGGAAAGACACAGAGGGAAAATGCCAGGAAGAGGGGCAACTGTGAGAAATCCTAAGTAAAGTGGGGTGGGGGAGAGAATGGGAAATTGTCTAGGGTTTGTCTACTTTACCGTCACAGTTGCCATGGGACACACGAGTGCCTGTCCCCACACCTGCTGTATCTTGATCTCTGGCCCAGGAGTTCTCAGGAGGGAAACTGAGCAACACGGAAGTTCTGCACGTGTAAGAGCCGGAGAACATATGGGAGATGCTAACTACTGCACTGACTGGGGAAAGGAAGGAAGCTGGCAGGCGGCCTCACCCAGCTACACGCTAGCAACATGGAACAGGGAGGAAGCCAGACACACTAGAGAAAATTGTGTGTGAAAATGTTCAGAATCTAAATGAGGCACAAAGCAGGCTACAGAGGGAGAAGGAAGGTCGTAATGGAAGCAGACCCCGGCAGATTACATGATAGACTGAGGAAATGTTTTCAGGCGGCCGGAGGAAGAAGGGGACAGGACACATCCAAAGAAAGGCTGTCACACAGAGGCCAGTCGCTAGGAGTCCCACAACTGGAGAGAAAAACTGTAAAGGAGAGGGAAGAACATTTGAAAAAGTGAGGGACCATTATCACCCAAATTAAAATAAGAAAACAACTAATGAGGTCACATCAGAAAAGCCTTGTGGGTTTGGAGACAGGGCTCCGGAGTTAACCATGTGCATGCTCTTCAGAGGACTGGAGTTTGACTCCCAGCACTGAGGTCAGGTGGCTCACAACTGTCTGTAATTCCAGCTCTAAGGGGATCTAATACCTCTTGCATCCACAGGCACCTGTGCTCGTGAACACATACCCTCCTCCTATAGACACGTACAAACACACACACAAATTTTAAAATAATAAAAAATAAAGAGCATAAAGAGACATTAAAAAGATCAAGTGCCTAGATAGTTATAGGGAATATATATATATATATATAATATGGTCAAGATGTTACAGAGAAAACGTTGGTTTATAGAGAAAGATTAAGATTGCCATCAAATTTTTCAAGGGCAAAACAAAAGAAACTAAAAGAAAATCCAAGCGTGAGTGGGTCAATGGCAAGTATGTCACAGAGACACTGATCTGTGCTTCAAACTCAAGCTCACAGCTAAAATGACAGGCGGCTGGACGGTTTTCTTCTCTACTCTTAAGCCATCCACAGCTTATGACTTAAAGAATGACCCTTGACCCGGCATCTGCATCACCCAAAGATGGCTGGAGATGCAGAATTGCACCCCTTTCTCCTCTGTGGGATCAGAACATACACAGAAGTCACTCTGGTTTCTGACCAATGAAGACTGAGTATCTCAGGTCTCCAGAGTTCTCCTTTGGAGGTGGAGTGAGGCTATAGCAATGTCCTGCTTCTTGGCTGATGCCATTGAGACCATCTCAGTACTGCTCAGCAGGAGCTTCCCTCAGCCCAGCTCATCTCCATAGAGAATGCTGCCCCGACCCTGAGAGGAGCCTGAGCACTAAGCGCACTTTGCTCTCTAGGTATCCCCTCTCTCGCGCGCGGTACGTTAATGGCAACATTAACATCGTGATTGGATTGTTTTGCATCTCACACATACTGGACTACAAAGTGCTAGCAGCCAGGGTCATCTTAGACATTTTAGTGGTCAGCACCATCACGCTGTGGCATCTGCGTTGTCTGATGGTTCTAGTATCAGGTGATGGTGGATTTTTCAACGTCGTGGACAATGGACGGCTCTCTCAGCAGACTCTGAAGTAATTATGTAGGTGCCTACAAAGGTGCTAGTTGGAATTGTACAATTTTCCCAAGTTCCTCAAGGCATCGGTGACATGCGCTTCTGATCAGGAAGACCATTTGCAGTGCTCGATCATTGATTTAGCAAATGTGGTCATCTTTCTGTGTGCCTGAGTTCCACAGCCACAAATTTAACTAACTTAAAATTAAAATATTTTAAAATATACATCTGTATTAAACATATATGGATTGATTCTTGTCATTGGTCCCCAAGCAATATAACATCTATGTACATGGCATTTATATTTTTTATATACATAAATACTGTCAAAATGATTTTCGATGTCTAGGAGTATTTGGGTAAGCAACATACCATTTATGCTAGGAGCTTGAGCATCTTCTGGTGCTGGAATCTGCAGGATGACCTGTAACAACTGTCTGGCCAGGGAATAAGCTGTCTTTATTGAGCACCTACTGTGTTTGAGGTGTGAACACCAACTACACTGTAAGAGCACCAGCAGGACCTTTGCCTCCTTTCTTTGAAATACAGCTCTCAGCATCTGACACATGGAATGCTGGGAGAAGGAAATGAGATCAAAGTGAACATTTTGTATCAGGTCACATTTAAGCCATGTAATTCACACTTGTAGGCAGCTTTTGTTCTCCTTCTGTGAATTTTGAGCACATGTGTCTTTAACTTGTCCCTCCCTCCTAGATGATAGGACATTTACTTTTCAGGTGGCCAAGGACACCGGAGCTCCCCAGGCACAGGTCGTAAGAAGGTCAGATTCTGGAGCTCTGGCAGAATCACTGTGTACACGTGAGGCTCCAGACAAACAGTCCTGGAACTTCACCTGAAATCCTGGGGTTTTCCTCTGCTCTGTGTACTGGGAAGCAATGACGGAGAGCAGAACACCTTTCATGCCTTCGCCTTCCTGGCTAGAGCCAAGCAGAAAGATACTCATTAGACAGGAAATGCGGAGCCCTGACTTTCAAAACTGAAATCATTTAGACACCATTTCCATTCAAAACATGGGCTTAAAAGATAGTGTGAAGAAATATAAAGAAATGGAAAGGAAGAGAAATCAAGAAGGAAGAGGGAAGAAGGGGGAAGGTTGGGAGAAGATGAGAGTAGAAAAGAAAGTACAGAGGAGCCTGGAGGCGTCTCACTCCCACTGCTCTGGGTCTTGGCATCTCAACAAAGCAGATTCTCAAGGCCGGCCCTCAGATTCCACTGCGCAGCACAACACCCACGCGGTAACATGTGCCCTAGACCTGAGCTCAGGGCAAACCTGTCGTCATGAGGGGTGTTAGAGACAACATTGATGTTTGTAGGAGTGTGTACACGTGCACACATGTGTAAGACTGTCTACAGCAGTAGGGTATTACTGATATGTTTAAACACACACACATACACATACACACAGAGGCATGTATACTGTAACATTTCTCTTGTGCAAAGAGGAAACCAACCATCCAGAGTTTGCTCCTTCCTTCCTTCTTTGGTCTTTTCTTTCATCCTCCCCGTCTGTCTGTCTGTCTTCTGCCATCTACTTTTTCTGAAATCTCCGAACATCATCTGCACTCTGAAAGTGTCATTGCACGCAGCTCCCTCAGGGAGAAGGAAGGAAATCTTTGTCCTGGTGGCATCAGGACACGTCTCGTTTGGCAGTTTCTGCTCTCTAGCACATACGTCAACTACTGCAGGGAGCTGACTGACCCAGCTGAACATCTGCTGTTGGAGCAGAGTTGGGTTTGATTTCCTGACCTCTGAAGGGTGTCCGGGCTTAAGGAGTGAATAAGGTCTCACGGAGGGCAGCATTCAGACAGAAAGGGCTTTCCCTGCCAGGCAATCATTTCCAGACTTGCCCACGCAGAGGAGCTTGGGGGAAGAGTGGAACAGAAGGTGGCAATTTGCTAAGAAAGGAAGGAAAAACAATAATATTTATTTGATTACATTGTCTCATATTCTGGTAGGGGGTAAATTACAGGCCTGAGGAGTTCAGTGTTGAGGGTTTACCCCAGACGACTTCCTGTGCTAGGGGCTTTGCTGCTAAAGGGAACACAACAGAGAGGAAGCCTTCCTCGCTGTCACCACTGCGGTGTCACATGCAAGGCAAGTCTCCAGAAGGACCTTGTGCTCCACACCTGCTCCTTGTGCTCCTTTTACATTGCCTCCAAAATGAACAGCACAACAAGAAAGGAAGAGGCAGCTGGAATGCCATCAACGAGAGCGTGGAGCGGCAGTCCCAAAGTCCGCTCACGATTTGTCATTTTTAATCTTTCGAGCCACCTGGGTGGCACCAGCGTCACTAACGCTCTATAGATGAGGAAATGGACTTACTTCACCCTATAACAGGGCAGGACTTTCTTTGCTTGGAGAGAATGGCACATGTCCTTCCCCTGTGCTCAGGGTTGGGGGGGGGTTCTCTGCCTTTTCCACTGGGGTTTCTAATTTGGGGTAGTAGAGGAGAGGACCAGACCCTTCCTGTCTCCCAGTAGGTGACAAGTATTTCCCAAACCCAGCTGCCCATCTTCAAACAAATCGGCCTCTGTGACTAGGTATTTGTGAAAGGTTAATTGAGGGTGCCTTCCAAGCTCTCAGGGAAGCTCAGCCTGCGGCATGATTGCTGGTGGTGCAATCCACTAAGCCCGGCTCGCTTCTGCTTGCGCTCGCCTGATGATAAAATGCCAGCTCTCTATTACTGGAATTCGACCTTTAAATGGCAAAGAGCCACTTTGTCATCAGATAGAGTCATGAGCAGTCACAAAGGAGGAGACAGCATCAGAATACTAACTCCTGTAAGGCTAGCTGGAAACTCTCCATTTACCTAGGTGGACTTGGCTTCCTGCTAGCGAGCTTCAGACTTCCTCTCTGGTTCTTTGAGGCAATACTGCATCCTTTATTGGCAGCCTGCAGGGTACCAATCCAGCTTGTTTACTGGCACGTTTGTTTGCTTTCTTGAGACAGAGCCTTAAGCTGTAGCTCAAGAAGGCAGTGCAGCTCATGGGCCCTAGAACTCACAGTGATCCTGCTGCCTCTACCTCCCAAGTGCTGGGATTACAGGTGTGACTGACCACACTCAACTCTTAATTTTGGCTTAAAAATTCCCCTTTCCAAAAGAGAAAAAGACAAGCTCTCCTGAGTAAATTGGGAGCATGGGGGTCATGGGAGAGGGTAGAAGGGGAAGGGGGAGGAAAGGAGAGGAGCGGAGAAAAATGTATAACTCAATAAAAACTATATATATATATATATTTAAAAATTCCCCTTTCCTTATAATCCTTCCTTTCCATCCCTTCCTTTTATTCAAGAGTTAAGTGTTTACTGTGTACGCCACAGCTGTGTGCATGGTCCTGTCCCCTTGCCTTATCACACACACCCCTTTCTATCAGCAGGGAAAATGCCTTGGCACTTGAGGGTCTACTGTAGGACTCCACCAGGCATGCAGGGGCACGACATTCAGGAGTTAGAGTGACTCTCTGCCTTCAAATTGCCAGCTGCTCTGCCAAGCCATTTGACCTTTGGGTATCCCCACGCCCCTAGCTGTAAAGTCGGATGAGTTTAATTGCATCACCTCAGCTCCTAATGGGACTGTGCTCAGGAATAACGAATGCCAAACCTTGTAAACCATGTGAGAAAGTATGAAGCCCGACACGCAAAGCTGATGTCAAGTTGACTTTCCCTGCAGGCCTGTGGCGTGGAAGAAAGAAGACGGAGAAGGAGGGGAAGGTGGCAAACCCCAAACAACAGAACCCTTTCATGTTTTTGCACATCAGAGACAGCTGTGCAATGCACAAAAGGAAACTACATGGGTCAGTCTGGAAATACTAGCCTTCCCTGTTTGCCAGCTCAGGATTCCAAGATGATAGTTCCCCTCTGTAGTCTGTCGAGTGAACTTCCTCCGTGGGGCCATTGCCTTTAGTCTCTTCCACTTTTCATGCTCACCTCAGCATGCAGGGAACTGCTACAAAGATGGCATTTTTAGGAGGTAATAAATTCACTGCTCAAAACCTTTGTTCAAGGCCCCAGGATTTAAACCTGGGCTAATAGAGCTTCAAATCAATATACTGAAAGGCCTGTGTTCAGTTCACCACACAAAACAGGAATCTAGAAGATGTAACGCTGTAAATAACACCTACATTAAAGACCTAAAATGTGGTAAAGAAATGAAGACACCAGACGTGTAAAACTGTCCGTAGACAAGGCTAACTTTTATCACACAGACCATCAGTCTGTAGTGGGTGAGGGTGGGGGTATGGAAAATTCCACAATAAGATTAATCGTCAGGATAATAAGGAGCTGGAATTGACCCAAAATTTGTAGATGGATGAACCGGGATGGGAGATGCGGGGAGGAGGATAAAGAGGCTGGTACGGGGAGAGCAGCCTGGCCTCTTGTACCTGGGAGAGAGAGGATGCTGAGGAGGTGGGGAAGCCACTGAGGAGGTGGAGACCGAGCAGAGGTGAGTTCTAGGGAATAGTGAGGATCTGGTGTTTAGGACCAAGACTGAACTTGATACCAGTCCTGGCTACCTTACTTAATGTAAAAGATTCAGTTGAAAATGTTTAAGAAGGATATGTCTGTTCTCCACAGAGGAGAATTTATGAATGTTGAGCTAAGCGTGTACCCAGAAGGCTTTCTCCTCACTTCCTGATATGGTTGATGCTTTAAAAGTCTGTAGGGGCCAAGTGGTGGTGGTGCACACTTTTAATCCCAGCACTCTGGAGGCAGAGACAAGTGGATCTCTGAGCTCAAGGCCAGCCTGGTCTACAGGAGAATTTCAGCACAGACTCCAAAGCTACAGAGAAACCCTGTCTCAAAACAAAGCAAAGCAAAACAAACAAACAAACAAACAAAAAGAAATCTGTAGGGAATGGGATCAGACTCTCAGATAGGCAGCCTTTGATTACCAACCCCTGTACCCCCTGCTTCAGAGAGTCAACATTCCCAGCAGCCACATACTCTCTAAAATTTAAATCTATTTTAACTGATGCATAAAAACATGAAGTTGTACATATTTGTAGAGTACCGCATGCTGATCTGGCACATGATATATTGTATGATTTTGTAATTGGCATAAACATGTCTATCTCCTTGAACACATCCTTCATTTCTGGTGAAAACAATTGCAATTTGTATAGTTATTTGCAGTGTTGATGGCCTCCTCCACAGCCACTGTGCTGTGCAAACGCACCAGACCCCATTTCTCTCTCCTTGCGATGGTCCCACGGGTCAACAATTCACCCTCCCCCCTCCAGGCCCTTCCCAACCCTGATACCATTTTATGCTTGACTTGTGTGTGGGTGTTTTGTCTGCATACATGTCTGTGTACCATGTGCATGCCTGGTGCCTGAGGAAGGCAGAGGAGGGTGTTGGGTCCCCTTGAACTGGAGTAACTGGTGGCTGGGACTTGAAACCAGGTCCTCTAGAAGAGCAACGATACATTTAATCACTGAGCCATCTCTCCAGCCCTGAGCTCAACATTTTTGAGAAGTAAATTTCTTAAGTGCGTAAGAATGTGTGCTGCTCTTTCTTTCCGTGGCTGACTCACTTCACTCAAGAAAGTGACCTCCCTCCCACAACATGACATCTTCTTATGGTTGAACAATATTTCAGTGTGTGTGTCTACGTGTGTGTATGTGTGTGTACGCCTGTGTGTCTGTGTGTAGTGTGTTTATTTGTGTGTCTGTGTGTGCCTGTGTCTCTGTGTGTGTGTCTGTGTTTATGTGTGTCTCTGTGTGTATATCTGTGTGTCTGTATGTGTATCTATGTGTGTGTTTGTGTATATGTGTGTGCCGTGTGTCTGTGTGTAGTGTGTTTGTCTATGTGCCTGTGTGTCTGTGTGTAGTGTGTTTGTTTGTGTGCCTGTGTATCTGTGTGTGCTTGTGTGTCTGTGTGTAGTGTGTTTATTTGTGTGTCTGTGTGTGCCTATGTGTGTCTGTGTCTCTCTGTGTGTGTCTGTGTGTGTTTGTGTGTGTATGTCTGTGTGTGTCTGTGTTTATGTGTGTCTCTGTGTGTATATCTGTGTGTCTGTATGTGTATCTATATGTGTGTTTGTGTATGTATGTGTGTGCCTGTGTGTCTGTGTGCCGGTGTGTCTGTGTGTAGTGTGTTTGTGTGCCTGTGTGTCTGTGTATAGTGTGTTTGTTTGTGTGCCTGTGTATCTGTGCATGCCTGTGTGTCTGTGTGTGCCTCTGTGTGTGTCTCTGTGTGCTAACATTTTCTCTATCATTCGTCAACTGATAAACACTTAGCAGTTTCTGTTTCTTGGCTATTGTGAATTACACAGCCATGGACATGGTAGTGGCAATGTCTCTTTGATATGCTGAGTCCGTTTCTTCTGGATATACTCCCGCTAGTAAGAGTGCTGGATCCCAGCCAGTTCTATTATATTTTTTTGGAGCAACGCCCTCCATATTTTTTGTCACAATGACTGTACCAGTTTACAGTCTCACCACCACTGTTTAAAAGTATGATTAAAACACTTTGGAGATGTGAAATCACCAGAGTGGGTGACAGGAACTCCAGCTGTGTAGGCAAATGGAAACCTCCCCTAATCTCTGGTTGACTGAGATCAACCACAGCGACACAGTCCCTTCTGTTTATGGCTCTGGTCTCTGCTAATGTTTCTGTCTACAGGGACGGTTATAACTGAAGCGCTGTGCTTAAGATACTGCCCCACCCCGCTTCTCTTATAACCGTCCAGTCTGGTTCCTTCCTTAACATCATGACAGTCACCTGCCTTCCCCTTCTCGAGTCAGAGGCTGCTCTCCAAGGTCATCAGTGATCAATGACCAGATTTTTCTCATCACTTGTGCCCTCTTCTGTAAGACTCTTCCTCCTCAGGATCTGTAGTCTGATGGACAGCACACCCCCAGTGTGAGCAGCTCGACTGGACAGCACACCCCCAATGTTAGCACCCTGCTGGGCTGGACAGCACACCCCCAGTGTTAGCAGCCTGCTCTGCTGGACAGCACACCCCCAGTGTTAGCAGCCTGCTCGGCTAGCCAGCACACCCCCAGTGTGAGCAGGACAGCACACACCTCCAGTGTTAGCAGCCTGCTTGACTGGACAGCACACCCCCAGTGTGAGCAGCCTGCTGTGAGCTTTCCTGTACTATTATCAGTGGCAGTCTGGGACAGCCTGGAATGGAGCCATATGCCCCCTTTTGCATTTTTCCATCTAAAATCAAGACATTGGGCCACACGGTATTTTTGTTATGATGCTCTTTGCCTGTCAGTAGTCACTCTAGGCTTCATAGCAAGACACCAAAATCCTGTCCCTGTGTTAAAGGCAGCACTGGTTTAGGTTCATTAAACACTTGTCACATGGTGAGGGAACGCTGAGTAAGAGACCTGTCACAGGTGACTCCTGTTCCTTCACCGTATTCCTGTTCTCACCTTCATTTCTAAGGTAGCCCGGTATTCTACTTGTGTGTGTGTGTGTGTGTGTGTGTGTGTGTGTGTGTTGGTGGGGGGAGGTAAGAAAGGGTTTCCAACAGCTAAAAGAAAAAGCGCATCCATAAAAGGCTAGGGGTTACTATTAGAGTCTTTGTCTTCAAATAGATGTGCTTGTAGGTCGGTATTAAAATGAGGATCTGCAAGCAGGAGCAGGTCACTATATCCTGAATGTCTACCATTCTGCTCCGACTCTGTCAGGCCTGGCTGCTTGCATGAGTTTCTGGATCCCCCAATGGCTCCCTTTAATGACAATCTCTGGTGCTTCTCTTTTTCTTCTTCCCACCCCCATTACCCTCCACTTCCATTTAGCAGATACTTTTATTCCCCTGTTTCTTTTTGTAACTTAGATTTTCCCTTTTATGCACTTGGGTGGAGGCCCTCAAAGACTGGATTCTGGTCTTTCTCTGTATCTATGTGTTGATCTTTGATTATGCCTCAAGTAGAAAGGAGGAACTTTCTTCACACTTAAGCCTTGAAACTTCCCTCTAATATTGACAACTTGTTTCTGACTCAACCTATTCTAGTTACAAACTCGCTAGATGCCAAACCTACAAGAACATAATCACCCTTCAGGAAAACTATGCTGAGTCTGAAGAGAGATGCCAAGCATTTGTTCCACACCTTTATTTTGTATATTTAGCAGAAAAGTAAAAGTGAATTCCATTTATCCCTCCCTAATTTTACCAAGAGAGAGGGGTCCGGGTATTTAATTTGCATTGGATTCTGGAGTAAAAATTAAATTCCGAGTCCAAATCCAAAGCCCATGTTGATGAATCAGCCACTGCCCATGGGTCTCCTCTGTGAGATTCTAGACGATGCACCAGAGACTCATACAGCAGTAAATGGGACACAGTCTTTTTAGGGGCAGGGAAGGTGTACACTCATATCGTGGGCATATCTAAGAGGCAACAAATGGTTCTACATACCTAGGATCCTAGTGCTTGGGAGGCTAAGGCAGGAGGGCCTACTGGAGGCCAACCTGGCCTAGAATAAGAATAAGAGAGTGGGGTTTTTTTGTTATGTTTTGTTTTTGTTTTATTGTTTTGTTTAAGTCAAATCACAGATCTAAAAAGCTAATATCAAGGGGAAAAATAGAAAAGTACTTCTGGTCAGGAACTTGGTGACAGCTTTCATGAAGAAAGCAGCATTTAAGCTGCCATTGAAGAGACAGTGGTGGCGTCATCGAGCAGAAACGGTGGACGGTAGAGCAGCAGGAGTCAGGGCGATGGCTGGAAAAGCATCGCCACGATGGCAAGTCGCTAACATTGTATCCCAGTTCACTAAGGCAAGATCAGAGCGAAAAACAGCGACCAGCAAGTCGGGAAAGCTGAGGTTGGAGTCATTGAGAAGGAGGACTTAGCAGATGGCAAAGGAGGAAGCCATTGAGATATTTGGTTAAGATACTGACACCTTGAAAGGTGAAAATTCCAAGACTTTGATGTAAAGTCTCATTAAAGCATAAACATTTACCCCTCTTCAAGAGGACGGGAGCCTCTGAAAGCTGACAAAGGAAGTGAGCACGAAGGGGAATACAAGGATACAGTGGAAACAGAGAGAAGGAAACCAAGACCCTTGAAGTAGCCACACTCCTTTCACGGCACGGAATGCAACTGCCTCGAGCATCCTAGTGATGGATGCTAGAAGTCTGATGTTGGATGGCTATGAGACAACCCGTCCCAGAATTTTTTTTTGTTCTGTAATCTGTTTTGCCATCCATGGAGAGAATGTGAAGCCTTTCAGGAACCCGGACATCGCCTTCACAGGCATTCTGTGGGCACAGCAGCTGTGGGCACAGCAGCAGACGGTTACTGTGCGAACCGTCATCAACCCTGGGCTGCTGTGGGCAGAGGTAAGCCTAGTGTTTGCAGCCCATTGGAAACAGGAAATGTGAGCTACCACTAGCAGGTTGCCCACAGCTGAGTCTTCAGTTGGTTTTGGCCCAGCCTCTAGCCCCGAGAGCAGGGCTCAGCTCTTTCTTCTGCTCTGTTGTTTGGGTTCTGCTTTAGGGGATTTTTTTTTTTTTTAATGAGTGAAAGAAAAAAAATCAGGAATTGAACTTTATATGATGCCAGAGTTTTCCAGGTATCATGGACCCTTTGGACCATGGCTACAACAGCCTGAGTGTCTGTGGAACTTGACTGAGGAGAACATTTCTCTATGCAGTTCTATGCACAGAAATTACCCTGGAGGCTCTGTCTTCTTAGGCACTCTCTTTATAAATGAGCTTTTTTTTTTCCAAGTTCATTTGCATTTTTAAATCCTCAGCCTTTGGCAAATAGGGTCTTACCCTCAAGCCACCATTTCCATGGTTTCATTGCAGAGTGAAAATCTTCTTTTTAATGGTGCTAATCTTTTAACCATCAACACCACTTTGTCTGAAGCCACATTGTTCTGTACCTTAAATGCACCTCTACTTCTTCCCTAGCCAAACTGGACCCATTCCGCATGCCTCTGCTCTAGGTTTTCCTTTGAATTCACCCAAGAAACCAGGCAGAGAGAGTGGACAGAAATCATGCTGCAACCTGCAGGTTGTGGTGTCTTAAAAATCTCTTCCGCAAAAGAAATGGCTCCACTACTTTCAAACCTTGCTTCACTCAGTTCTCACAATAAGAGCAGCATGGAGCCAGATTCTCTGCCAGAATGAAGATGGATTCCCTGTAGCTCAGATCCTAGTACTATCCTACTGGAACCTCACGACCAAGGCCACCATGGTCCATATTTTCATCAGAACTATCATCTTTTCATGACAAGAGACTCCAGCATCAGGATTAATGTTTAGAAAGGATCATTGTGTGGAAAGAGACTGGAAGCCCTTCCTCACCTGGGTTTCATCTAACGAACAGAGCATGCATATAGAGAAAGCTATCAGCACGCAAAAGGTAGAGGCAGATGCTGTGTACATCTGTCTCATAGTGGGTGACAAGCTGGGGGGCCCCGTATTTTGAGGGTTTTCCCCTCAGCTCTCTAACGCACTCCTATTCTCAGAAGTCTCTTCCTCCAGCCCCGTTACCATTCTGAGTTGCACATAAATGGCCCCATAAGCTCCTTATTCTGCGTCCTCTTTACTTCCCCATCCTCCAGCTCTAAACTCCTCTAGCTCCCTCCTATAAACCAGTTCTAAAACCCCATGAACCATGGTTAGGTTATCAACGCACTGACCCCTGCTGCCTGGGAACCATTTTTCCATTGCTATGACAAAATAGCTGTCATAACCATGGGTGAAGGGATTCACTTGTCTTATAACTCAAGATGGTATCACTTGTCACAGCAAGGACAGCATGGGGCAGAAGCCTGAGCTGGTCATATTGTTGTGGCAGATGGGAAGCAATGGGCTTGGGTCAGAAGTGGGCCTGGACTGTAACACTGAAAGGTCTGCCCCCGGTGGTTTATGTCTACCAGCTACATCCCAAAAGTTCTACAACTTCACAAAACAGCAGCATGATCTGGGGACCACGCGTTCAAACGCATGACTCTGTAGGGAACTTTTCACATTTAATCCATAGGGGCGGATGGAGAAAATGAGTACTCACTCGGGAAAGTTTAAGCAGCTACGGACAGCGCAATAACAGCAGTAATAATATCTGTTGTAGGAATCTAGCAGAGTCGCTGTGCCCAGGTAGAGCAGCTGTTTGCTAGAACCATTTTGACCTTGAAGAATCATTGTGGAAAAGAGTAAGGAATCTTTGTGGAAAGCATAGATGGTTTCCTGTGATTTGCAGGATGCTTTTCTGAAGAGGCACTGCAGCCTTTGCCTGACTTGGGTCACAAGATGCCTCTGGCACACCTGAGGCTCTTTTGGGTTACTGGGTACTGCAGATGGTACATAGGAAAGGACTGAAGTCATGAGGACACGTGGTGCTTCCCTTGAGAGAGAGATATAGATTAGATTTGGGACCTTGGTTTGAGGAAATACTTTTACCTCCCCCCCCCCATCAACTTTGTGTGACAATCAATAAATACACCTTTGTACGACTATTCAGGATTCAGTTCAGTCTGTCAGAAAGGTTGGGCCTTTCTGCTGCCACACAGGCCTTAAAGTTTCTTCTTGGAGTGACCTCCTTCTTCGACTGACCCATACAACACAGAACACCCCAACAAATATCTCATTTGTTTGGTTAGGTGAATGATATTTCAAAAATTCATTGGCCATTCGCAGAGTGAATAGTCTAAGCAGCTTGTATTTTTAGAAGAAAGCTGAAAATAGTATAGACCTGCTGTAAGAAGGTCTCCTAGTAGACAAGTATGTAGTCAGCATAACATTACCATGCTATGCACATTTCAAAGCTGTACAGGTAGAAAAGAGAACAAGGATGGAACTAGCTCAGCTGTTTTAATAAAGGGAGGAAGAAAAAGGAAACAACAGGAAGACGATATCTCGATATCTTAGAGTGTGGTTTGCTCTGGATAAAGGGTAGGGAAAACTGGCCACCACCCATCATTTGGTTCTCCTGGCCTATGGTGGGGGAGGGGTCTTAACCCCTTTTTTTCCCACTGGGCTTTAGAGAAATTTTGGAGGGATTAGAAATCAACTTCCAAATAAAGAGATTGAGACAAAAGGAGAAGAGACCCACTTAGTGCCATAAAACTCACGGAGGTAGCCATTGGAACAGAGACTATACATTATGACCTCCAAGTTAATTTTCCCATCTTAATGTAAAGAGGACGTACCAACTAGTGACTGTCAGAGGTCAGATGTTTCCATCTCTACAGTCCATCAAGTCTCCATTTGCCCAGGTTTTTCCAGTCTGCTGTCTTGGCACAAAGATGCTCCACCAATATGTAAATGAATTGTACTTACCACAGCAGCCTGATCTCTCCAGCACCACAAATAAAGCCATACAACAGCACTGTCTATGTTGCATGCCTCAAAAGTTCATCTCAGATGCTCTGACACTCAGGTCCATCTCAGACCTATATTCTGAGTGACACTCAAGTACATCTCAAACCTTGCTCCAAGAGACACTCAGGTCTGTCTCAGACCCATGTTCTCAGGAACGCTCAAGTCTATCTCAGACCATGTTCTCAGGAACGCTCAAGTCTATCTCAGACCATGTTCTGAGAGACAGGTCCATCTCAGTCTGCACTTAAAAAAAAGAGCAGGGCTGGAGAGATGGCTCGGCAGTTAAGAGCACTGGCTGCTCTTCCAGAGGATACAGGTTCAATTCCCAGCACCCACATAGTAGCTCACAGCTGTCTATAACACCTATTCCAGGTGATTCCTGCATGCAAGTATGTCATGCAGACATACTTGCAGGCAAAATACCAATGTATATAAAATAAAATAAATAAGTTATTTAAAAGAAAACAAACAAAAAAAGAGAGCAAAGGTGAAACAGAAATATGCTGACATTTCTGACCCTCCATGACATTTCGACCTCAACTTTGTTCGTGATTTCTCCACATTCTTTCTGGCTGCCATGCAAGTACCATGTCATAGATGCCATGCTGAATGAAGAAGGGGGTCACCTCAGCAAAGGGTAGTAGATTTTCTGGGCTCCCTTCTCCTGTAGTTCCTTACTTCTCTGGCTTCTGTAAATATCCAGGATAGCCTCTTTCCGCTTAAAGCCATTGGTTCCATTGTAGACAGACATGAAAGGGACCACCCAAGCCTACAGTGAACATTGTCACCATTTGTCCAGAATTATGGACATTTCCTCTTTTTAATTCACACACATTTTCTAATGCTTCCACAAGGATCACAGAGCTCTTTCAAGAGAGAGGGGGTGTGGGGGAGGAGGAAGTATTCAGTCTGGCCACAAGAATGGCTCTGGCATCCATGTTCCAGGAGCTACTCCCCCTGCAGACATGACAAAGGATGTTTTATGTCTGTTCAAATACAAAAGCTGGCACCCCCAGATCTGAGAGGGGCAGACTTGTCCATCGTAGGCCCCCGCTTTCTGTCCCTTGGTGCTATTTCCTAAACTCTGAGATCTGGTTAAAAGTCAATGTACATTATTTTTATTTTTTAATTTAATTTTTTTTATTATTATTTTGAAAAGCTGAAACAAAGCAATGTAAAAGCTGGAGCTCACAGCCTCACTCCAGAAAACAATGGGGAAGTGAGTAGCAGAGGCTCCCAGAGATGACAACTGTTAGGGACCTTCCTGAGAAAATGTCACTGGGACACAGCCATGGGCTGGCATCCCCCCTCTTCCTTTTATTGGCACCTACATGTCTGACAATTTGCCGAGAGAACTGTGGATTGTTTAGAAACCATTGGGGCTGGTTTGACGAGAAGCCTTTATCGGGTGTTAGCTCCACTCTTGGTTCCTGTGAGGAAGGAAGAGGAAAATTCCATCTGCTGCTTCCTCCAAGAGGAGGAGGAAGAGAAGGCAGCTCAGGAGAGACTGGAGAACTTCCATCTCTGTCTCTTTGTTCCTGGAAGCAGAGTTAATTCCATTTGCCTTTCCCTAACCAAGGAGGAAAGGTGGGAATTATTCAAGGTAATGTTCTTTAAGAAGAGTCTCCGGGAGGCTTGTGGAGAATTGTGGGTAGAGATAACTGGGGGTTAGGTGGGGAGTCCTGGGGGAAGAGGTAAACCATCTTGTTCATGATCAGTATGGAAAGGGAGCTTATGGGTAAAGAGAGTCCCTTCTGTGGTTACTTCCAGAAAAGCCTAAGGTTGGGAGATTGATTTTCTCTTCCAAATATGGTCAAATCTTGCTAAGAAAAAAGAATTTCCTGGACAAAAATGAAAGTGAAGAGCATCCCCGGTCCCCAGTCTACTGCCTTTGTCATGGCTAGACTCAGTTACCTGAAGGAAATCATTATTTCAGTGCTGGGGAGGGAACTGAGGGTCCTACACAAGCTAGGATCCTGCTCCACTCCATCAAAGAGCAGTGTCCCTGCAAGGGAGAAACCTCAGTGAGTCTTTGAAAACACAAGCAAACAACAACAGCAACAAGAAAAGTCCAAAACTTCAGAGTTTGCACATAAAAAAGACAAACCCTATTGAATGACACTGTCTGAAGGACATGGTCAGTGTCCCTCAGACTGTCCAGGTCATAGAAGGCAAAGATGAGTGAGAAACAGGAACAGAGTGGAGTCTAGAAGCTGTGATGATTCCATGCTGGGGAGCAGTCTGAATGAGCGATAGATAGACACAAGCCATGAGTTGATGTGGGATGTCTCTGTAGGCCATAAATATGTTTTACTGCCATTGGTTAATAAAGAAGCTGCTTTGGCCTATGGTAGACCAGTATATAGCTAGGCAGGAAATCCAAGCAGAGAGAGAGAGAGAGAGAGAGAGAGAGAGAGAGAGAATGGAAAATAAAGGAGGCAGAGTCAGTGAGATGCCAGCAGTTACTGGAGAAGCAAGATGTGAGGTAACAAGCTATGAGTCTCATGGTAAAATATAGAATAATAGAAATGGGTTAATTTAAGTTGTAAGTGCTAGTTAATAATAAGTCTGAGCTAATAGGCAAAACAGTTTGTAATAAGTTTCTGTGTGATTACTAAGGACTAAGCAACAGAGAAACAAAAACAAAAGTGTCCCATTACAATAAGTGGACCAACTAAGAAAACCTGCATGGGCCTGCAGCTTCCACAGTCAGGAAAGCACCAAAGCTTCATCCCTCACCACAGGCCTGTCTATCACGCACGTCCCCAGCTTGGCACTATTGTGAGGTGATGGATGTCCTAAAGAGACCCCACGCCAGTTCTCTGCTCTTGTCCAGAGCCGGGCACTAGTAAGGCAGAGGAGGAGGGATGCTCACCCACCTGACACCCAGTGTGACTTGAGAGGCTCTTGGCTCTTGCTTCAAAAGATATCAAGATTCCAGACCCCATCACCTCTTCCAAATATCATTGCACAACAGGATCAATGCATAAACCTTCAAAAGTCTCTGCTTTTGTGCTTGTTCTTTCAAAAGTCTGTTTTAAACTTGAGAAATGATGGTGTATCTGTTAAGAGAAAGTCAGAAGGTGCAGTTTTTTTTGTCATAGGCTGTTGTGACTCCTGCTTTACCTTGGCCACAAGGCTTGCCTCTTGAGATGGCCGTACAACCCTACATAGCTGACTGTCTATGGCTTCTCTCTTTCCTTCCTTACTCACTTTAGTTTGGTACACTGAACGGCTTGCTATTCCCCAAACATACCAGTAATATTACCACCCTAGGGCCTTTGCATCTGCCTTTTCTCTTTCTTAAAAAATCCCTCTATTTCATATAATTGTATGTCTGTCACTCCTGTGTCCTTCAAGGATCTTTGGTAATAAAATACTTGAGCATATTAGTATTTTCCTCATACTGCATACCTATACTCTCTAGCTCCCTCTTATTCTGCTTTAATTTTATAACATACTATGAAATTTTTTATATGTTACACTTGTTATTTATCATTCATAATTATAAAACTGACCAGATGAAATTACACAAAACAGGCTTTCTGTGTTTAGTTTCTTTGAATAGACTTGCTCATGGTAGAAACTGAAAAATATTTTTAATGAGCAGGTAGATGATGCTTCACACAGGAGAAAAGGCTTCCGAAGACAAGGAGAAAAAGAGTCTTGCATTGCATAATGAAGTATATTTCAAACATGGGATTAAATACTAATGAACCACAGTGTGGTGTGCAATGTTTCCTCCTTAACAAGGAACTGCTCCAGCTACACAGCTGCACACACTGACACCATTTCCTGGGAGGTGAGTCAGGCTACCAAACAAGAAACAAGGCCAGTGAAAGTCTTCTGTCCATTGATTGACTCCTTTGTTTTAGCCAAGAGTAATATGTATGACCCCCCCACACAAAAAAAAACAATTAAAAGCTGCAAGCAGGCACAGGTATACCTTTGACAATTATTTCAGGTAAAGGAGAGGTAGCCTTTCAATCTAAAGTTTCAGGTCAATTAGCAAAACACAACTAAATTTACCTAGTATTCAAGGAAATAAAAACAAGATTGTGCTATTCTGTGTTTCATTGTTATCTTTAAAATGATTAAAGACTATCCATTATAAAATTGCTTAATAAAATAGTTACACCAATATTTAATATATTCAGATTGAGGAACCTCATTATATAGACATTTACTCCAAGAAAATATTCACAGTGGCCTTAAATAATTGAATAACTACCAATGTTCATAAATGCTGCAATCATAGCCTCAAAAATGGAAGATGATCTGTGCATGCGCATCCTTAGTTTAGCACAATGTACAGCCCATTGGAGAGGTACAGGCATGTGGTCTGTAGGCACTTATTAATTCAATTCCAACCCCATCCCTTCCCAGTGGCATTATTTGTACACGAGAGTTGATTGTGCCAAATGGTTTAAACAAAGGAACGACAGAAACACTTTCAAGATTTTAGGAAAGGCCAGAAGTTCCCCATAACTGGACTGCAAATTTTCTTGGTTGGCACAGTTTGTGTGTGTGTGTGTGTGTGTGTGTGTGTGTTTCTGAAAAAGCCTGTGGAAAAGCCTGTGGAATTTAAAAATGAATGACAGTTGTCAATTTAGAGAACACTGGAAGGATTCTGGGTACAGAGATAATCGCAAGTATATTTTGCTTTGTTTTTTGTTTTAATTCCAGGGCTGGTGAGTTGCCTGGCAAGACTGGTTTGCTGTCAAACCCAATGACCTGTGTTTGAGCCCTGGGACACACATAACGGAGATCTTCCATTCATGCTGGTGATTCTGATTGTCATATGTGTGCCATGTCATGCTTATGCACCCACCTCCGACACACAATACATGAATTTAATTTTTAAAACAGTTGAAAGAATTGATTCAAATTTTCTAGCAGAACTGAAGAGGATTAGTCAAAAGACAATGCTGAGACTGTCTGAGCTGGGAAGGTCTCACAGAAGATGAGGACCAGAGGGAGAGAAACAATTCTGCACTCACTCTATTAAGGTCCAGCTTCCTTTCCTCCCCCATCAAAGGCAAAGGCAACCAACAGCCAGGTTAGAGAGGGGCCAGGAGTTTGCGAGGGAATGAGAAGACCATTCAGAGAAGTTTTTAAAATGACAAGATGATGGTAGTGCAAAGCCTTGTTCCAGCTCTTTTTGAAAAGCACCAAGAGGAACTGGGATTCATGTTCAGATTAAATTTAATTGATGACCTAGATAATTTAGACAGCTGCCCTAGGCAAATGCCTTGGGTCTATTGACAGGTCTTTGTTTATTCTTCTTAAATATTTAGGAAGCAAACACTCACTTTTAATACTTCCCACGAAAGGGTGCCAGGACTGCAGGAAGGGCTGAATTCATTCCTACTTAGGGAGGGTCAGTACATGTGCACATGCAGGTGTGTATGTTCCTATGTCTCTGTGTGTGTGTGTGTGTGTGCACGTGCGCAAGCATGCACAAGTGCTGTCAACTTTAGAAGTCAACAGCGCCACCTGCAAAGCTCCAAATTCCACTTATCACACAGAGAGAACAACATCCAGTAGTCTTTTTGATCACTTGCCCAGGCTTTGAAACAGAAGGCACATCTGGAAGAAATGACTTCCAGGCCCCACCAGGTACCACGGGCTAATTGGACAATGTCCCCGAGACATGTGGGTAATTGGGGGTGGGTGACTGCAAGGGGAGAAAATCACAAGCATCGTAATAGTCTAAACAACTTATCCTTTATGCAAATGAGGTAGGCAGCCCCCTGCAGCAGGGGGAGTTCCACAGAGACCATAGGAATAGGAAACTGGGTGATTTTTTTTATCATTAATTTTTTATATGTCTGGGTGTTTTGCCTGCATGTAGGTCTGTGCACCACTTTCATGTCTGATGCCCATGGAAGCCAGAGAGAGAGTGCCAGATTCCCTGGAACAGGGGTACAGATGAGTGTGAGCTGGCATGTGGGTGCTGGGAATTGAACCCTGGTCCTCTGGAAGAGCAACCAGTGCTCTTAGCCATAGGGCTATCTCTCCACTTGGTTGTCACCTTGATGAGTATTGTTCCTCAAACATCCCCACTTTGCTTTGTGAGACAGAATCTCTCAATAGCCTGGAACTCACAAAGTTGGTCTGTCTGGTTGGCTGGCCAGCAAGTCCAAGTCATCCCCCTGTCTCCACCTCCACAACACTGAGATTCGAAGCGCACACCACTGCGTCCAGCCTCTTTACATGGCCCTCATGCTTGTGTGGCAAGCACTTGACTCATTGAGCCTCCTGCCCAAACCATCAGCCAATTGTCTTTGAAGAAAGAAGCTGCAAGACTGCAGGAAACAACCGGAAGGATGGGTTCTTGCAGACACTAAGCTGGAGCCAGAGGCAGCCTAGAGTTGAGACTGTCTACTCCTTTGGAGATGGGTGTGAACATGCCCCCTGAATGTTCTTTTGTGGATTTTTCAGGGTAGGGGGAGTGGAGAATGACACAGTTCATAGTTTTTCTTCTCTCCTGTCTTAGTTAAACTAGCTCAGCTTTCTGACTCTCCTTCATTTGTCTATTTACTTATATTTAAATATGAACACATCTGTAAATTGGCAGAGGGCTGGTGTTCGCCTGTTACATTTGTACTTGTGTATGTGGAGGCAGAACAAAGGCATGTGGCATGCACAACCAAGAGCTCACATCTTGACCCACAAGGCAGAAAAAGAGAGAGAGAGAGAGAGAGAGA
>LOEQ01000087.1:114282-127588 GCA_001685075.1 Bramus lutescens | reverse complement strand
AGAGAGAGAGAGAGAGAGAGAGAGAGACTGAACCTGACATGGTCTTTTGAAACTTCAAGGCTCACCCCGAGTGACATGCTTCCTCGGACAAGCTACACCTCCTAATTCTTTCAAACCTTTCAAACAGTTCCACTTCCTGGTGGCCAGACATTCAAATATACAAGCCTCTGAGGGCCGTTCTTATCCAAACTGCCACATTCAGTTCCCTGGACCCCATAGGTTTACAGCTATAGCGCAATGCAAAATGAATTCAGTCCAACTTCAAAGGTTCCCATAGTCTATCATAGTCTCAACACTGTTTCGAAATCTAAAGTCCAAAATCTATGATACTCATGGCAGTGTGTAGCTCTTGTAAAGTAAAACAATGCAGATCACATGCTCTAACACACAGTGACACAGAATACACATTACTATTCCAAAACGGAGGAAAGAGGGCATAGTGAGGAAATAATATGCCAGAATAACACTGACAACAGGCAGGGCAAACTCCAGACTCTATGCCTCCCAGTCTAATGTCACAGCACTCTTCAGATCTCCAACTCCTTTCACCTTTGTCGACTACAGCACACTTCTGTCTTGGGCTGGTTCCACACCTGAACTGCGGTTCTTCTTGGCCAGTGTCCCACAGCTCTGGAATCTCCTATCTCGTGGGTTCTCCCACAAAAGTTAGTCATCACCGTCTCAGCTTCACACAATGGCTTCTCTGGAACTCCGTGCAGGGACACTCCTGACACAAGCCCAGCCTTGGGAGCTTTCTGTAGACTCAGAGAGATATTCCATAAATTCTTTTTTGTATCCTGACTCTCATGTGTTTTTTGTTTGTTTGTTTGTTTGTTGTCTGTTTTTGAGGCAGGGTCTCTCACTAGACTGGAGCTCACCAAGTAGAGTAGGCTAGACTTCCCGAGGTGCACCAGGGCTGTCTTTGTCTCCCTAGTGCTAGGACTACAAACATATGCCATCACACCTGAGCTTTCTCATGGCTTCTGGAGACCAGGCTCCGGCCCCAAGGCTTGCAAGGCAAGTGCTGTGCCAACTGCTCCCCGCCTGTACCTCATCTCATCATTATGATTTTTTTTCTGTCCCCTTCTTAAGGATTTTTACTTTAAATCTATCTTAGCTGATAAAACCATATGTACAAATGCATTCTTTTGGCTGTTATTTGCTTTCAACATCTATTTCCCTCATTTTCATCTTATTGTTATCCTTCAATAAAAAGTAAGTTTGTTACAGCAATCAAGGGATTAGTTTGTTTGTAAATTAGTTTGTTTGTAAAGAATGTTCACAGCTAGTCTATTTCTTCTGATAGGTGAGTTTAACACATTTATGTTTAAAGTAATTATTGATGGGAAGGATTTAATGTTGCCATTTTGTTGTTTTTCTCTTTTTTCCTTTCTTTTCTTTTCTTTTTTTTTTTGGTTTTTCAAGACAGAGTCTTTCTGTGTAGCTTTTGAGCTTGTCCTCGCACCCACTCTGTAGACCAGGCTGACCTTGAACTCACAGAGATCCACCTGCCTCTGCCTTCCAAGTACTGGGATTAAAGGTGTGTGCCACCACCCCCTGGCTTGTCCTTTAATTCTTTTCTCTTTTTCTTTGTATGGCTTTCATAGGATCTGTATGTTTGTGTGTTTGTGTGTGTGTGTGTGTGTTTACTTACTCAAGGTTGATGCTAGGCATTGCTTCTATACTTTAATTCTCATTCATTTACTCTTGTTACTATTTTCATATTTTATGTCTACTCATGTGATTTCTTTTAAAGTAATTTGAGATGTATTTATTTTTAATACTTCTGTCTTTTAATTTTTATCACTGAGGTAAAAGTAATTCCACTTATATGGTACTCAGCTTACTATGCCTAAGGTTTATCTTTACTAATGAACTTTATTTTCCCTTGGCGATATGTGGTTGTTTAAGGATGATAAACTCCCTAAGCGTTTGTTTTTCTGCAAAAGAATTTATTTTTCTTTCCTTTTCCAAGGACAGTTTTGCTAGATATAATATTCTTAGTTGGTGTGTGTGTGTGTGTGTGTGTGTGTTTGCGTGTATGCATGCCCCTGTGTGTGTGTATGAGCATGTGTGTGTACAGTGGTACTGTAAGAGTGCCATGGCACATGTGTAGCGGTCAGAGGATAACCTTGAGTGTTGTTCTTCACCTTGTTTGAGACAGGATCTCTTGGTGCCTTGCCTCTGTGTAAATCGGCCTCCCATTTTGCCATAGGAGCACCAAAACTACAGACCTGTGTTCACACACCTGGCTCCGCATGGTGCTGGAGATTCAAACCCAGGTCTTCACACTGGCGAACACTTTTACCCACGGAGCCATCTCCTTTACTCTCTTCTCAGACTTTGTCATATCTTCCTGTTTCTGTCTGGCCTGCAAAACTTCTTCTCAAACACTGCTGCTGGTCTTCAAGGATGACCGTTTTTCTTTTGTTCTTTTTAGATGTCTTTGTGATTTTTGACAGTTTGGTTGTGGTGATTGTTTTCCGTTCATCTCACATTCATCTAATCTTTCCCTAGATTTGAAAATCTTCTAGTTATAATTTATTGAAATCTGCGCTCCCCCACCCCAGCTCTCTCAGCATGTATCCAGCCTAACTTCAAGCTCACGACCTTCCTACTCAGGTTTCCTAGTATTGGAATTATAACTAGGAACCCGCACACCCAGCCTAGCTCAGGGCCCCTTCCTCTAACTCCCCTTCTTCTGGGACTTGCGCAGTACATGCACTCTCAGCTAGATGGTGTTCCTCAGTTCTCTTACGGTTACTTCCTTTCGCTTTGCTTTACTTCTCCTCCAGTTCCTTCCACCACCTGTCTTTGAACTTGCTAACCATTCCTTCTGCTTCATCTAGTTTCTCTGAGCCCCTCGAGTGAATTTTCACTTGGTTATTAGGTTCTTGGCTTCTTGACTATTTGTATTTTGTTCAGTATGTTTCTTACATCTCTTTATTAAAATGAGTATATTGTTTATTCATTAATTTCTTTATAAGAGTTTGTAGGTGGAGTTTTCCTATCCCTACTGCCTGGCTCCAAATAAACACAGAGAGGCTTATGTTAATTACAAATGTTCATCCAGTAAGTCAGGCCTATTACTGGCCTATTACTAACTAGCTTTTACATTAACCCATTTCTATTAATTTATATATTGCCATGTGGCTCACATGTCCTCTATCATCTTGTGCTTCCTGAGCAGCTGGCTTACGTCTCTTTGACTCTGCCCTTCTTCCCCACAGTTTGGCTTTCCCGCCTACCCTTATTCTGCCTTGCTATAGGCTAATCAGCATTTTATGAACCAATGAGATTAATACATATTCACAGCATGAAGAATGATTATTCCTCAGCAAGAGTTAATTAAATTATGCCAGGTACATCTTATAACTTCATCTAATAAGGGCCAACTGATGGGCACTTTTCTTCTTGCTTTATTCAGCGTGGCTTTGCTATGCTCTTCAGTGCCCCTCACTGTCTATTACTCTCTGTGCGTTACGAAAACTGAAAGATGTATTTACATCTTTCAGTCTTATAGCCTGACTTCCACCAGCTACTTCAGCTAGAGGATCATCTATATATGGAAACGGGAGAAAAGGCTAAGATGAGTGTGTACCAGCTCTGGGTGCTGTTTCTGCTGTCAGATGCCAGACTTTGTTGGACTCATGAGATCCACGGGGATGGCAAAGCAAACTGTAGGTCTTTGGATAGTCCTGAGAGATCGTATTGCTGGCTTCATGGGTCAGCTCTTCACTCTCCTTGAGGAGAGATGCAAACAGGGATTTTTTTTCTCTTCCAGTGTCTCTGTGCTAAGAAGGCAAAGGTTGCTGTCATCAGCTAAGTCAAGTCTCAGTTCCTTCCCATGTATCTGTGTCTCCTGGACTGTGAGAACAGCAATGCCTACAAGACAAGGCCCAGTCCTCTGGGGGTACCTGTTGCCTTGCCTTCCTGTCCTTAGGGGCTTGGAAAGTGGGTTTCTTATATGATGCCAGGCACCATCTCTGGGAAGAGTTTAGCCTCCATCTCTGGACCAGCTTTGGTCAAGGCGACTTTCATGTGCCCCTGATGTTCAAGAAATTTAGTTAAATCTTTTGCTCAAACACAGACAATTTGTCCAGCACATGCAGGTGAAAGACTATGCTTGTGGGGTGATGAGGACCCATGGCTACCTACTCCATCATCCCACATTAGGCTGAAGCCTGACATCCTTGCGGCACCCCTGAGCATGCCTTACTTTCAGGAGTCATATGGTAGTCTCAGAGGATGACACTTTTGTCTCACTTTCCCAACCAAGGTGGTTCTACTATTGAAAGGCTTGGAGAACACGGTTTGTGACATACAAGAAAAAAGAGCTATTGAACAAGTAAAAATACCCAGAATCATACAGGAACATACTGATAAACTTGAATTATTAAAAATCCCTATGCTTCCACAGTACCAGGAGCAGAGTTACAAATGGACGGATGGAAAAGGAACTCTGCCAAGTCAACCACTTCCAGGAGAGATTGAACAATCTATGAAAAAAAAGTAAATATGCAACAAGAATAAGTGACATTGATCAAACATTAGTGGAAGTAGGGAAATAAGTAATTTATAAATATGATAATACAATGTTTTACATGACAAGTGATTGGGGAAAATAAGCATTCAAACAATACTTTGATACTCACGAGATGGGCAGCAATACTTTTTAAGATTGATAACATTAATTGCATTGTTATGAAATGTGTAGAGAGAAAGCAGTTTCAATCTACTTACTACTAGTTTAAATCAGTGCAACAACTATCAGAGACTCCGATGATATCTAGTAAAGTCGAAAACCTGTGTAATCTGCAGGCCTGCTTATAGGTAGATGAGAGAAACTGATGTGTGAGAATGCTCACCGTGAAGGCAGAAAGCTGGAAATAACCTTCCTGTCCATCAGTAGAGGACTAGAAATAAAATGTCATGTAATCATGGAGCAGAATTGTACACAGCATAGGCATAAGTAAAACATGTCATTATTCACCAATAAAGAGAAATCTGAACACAATCAGGCTCTAGGGATGGGGTGGGGAGGTGAACAGACTGTGTAAGGCTAAAGAAGAAAGGGACCACTGGGATGTAGGTCCCTTTATACACAGAGAGATGAGGCTGGGACGTAGGAGAGAGAAGTGGGGGTGGGGGTGGCAGGCAAAGCCAAGTACTATAAAAACACCAAAAGGAAATTTGTTGCTTTGTATGCTAATTAAAAATAAGATAAAATATAAAAAATAGATTAAAAAAAGGTGAAGAAAATCACATTTGATATGATTCCACTTAATTTAATGGGAAACACAAACTACTACATATGTTTCATTGATAAATAAGTCAGATAGAAAGACACAGCTGCGTTAACAGTCGAGTCTAGAGGAGAATCGTGTTTACAGGGAAGATTGGGGCTGAACAGAAGGGAGCAGAGTGGGCTCCAGTGAAGGGTGCTGATTTGCACCCCTCTAGCTCATGAACACTTCCCTTCAATCCCTGCTCCCCTAGCAAAGCCACTCCTGCTTCTCCCTGCTGAAGCCTACAGCCACCTAGCTAAAGCAGGACACCACCGTCTCCTTTTTCCTGCTTTCTCTCGGGGCATTTTACTAGTTTGCTATCAAACTTTATATTCTATGATGTATGTTTGTATTCTAATATATCAAACATATATTCTATGATGTCCCTTCTTGACCATTTATTTCTCCACTGGTGACCTTTCTGTGATTAGCCCTTCTGGCTTGTCACCTGTCCATCTTTCATTTGCCTCTGCAAAATACACACTTGTCAATTACCACGAAAACAGAGTTTTAAGCCCATAAAAGCTTATTATTTATTTACTTGCTAGGCAAGTGCTCTACCACTGTGCTACAGCCCCAGACTCTGGAGGTTTTACAATACAGTAGCTGAAGAAGAGACTCAGAGAAAAGTTGTTCATCTTAAGTGTCTACTGCATGGATTTTTGCCCCCACATCAGAGGGTACCAACGCATGGGGTGATTTCCACTCTATCTTCCTTGCTGCTTCTTATAATCAAGGGCAATGGAAGAGTAGCCTCACCGGCTGTGAATCAGGATACTTACAGAGTATGTGTCTTGGTGATGCTGTTCCCCTTGTGAGACACTTTATAACCATGGAACATGATCAACATATTAATGGCACAGATTTCTCTCAATAAATGAACACTCTGCAGAGCTTGTGGAAAGAGGTATGTGTGGAGCCAGAGTGTAGAGACAGATATGGCAAACAGCAGTTATTTCCCAGTAATGTGAAAGACTAAGCCAATTAGAAGATCCACCTCACCCTCAGAACTTTTTTTTTCCCTCTGCACTTATACAGATGAAGTTCAATGAGGCCTATCCACATCCCAGCATCCCAAGTGAGCTTGGGGCACAGGGATGTTTGGATGAGAGAGGTGGGTCACACATCCCAGCAAAAGCTGCCTGAATTATTCCACCAGCCAACTGACTCAAACTTTATGCTTTATGAATTTTCTGCTTTTCATTGTGAATTTATTTTTAACATTAATTATAAAAGATTTGAAAATTAAGGAATGGGGCATTCATAATCTCATTTTAAAACAAATTTCTCTTTCCAGTTCTAGATGATTTGTAGAAATAAGTTGGCACAGTTATAATGCTGTTTCTGAGCGTGCATCTCCTTGAGCAAATGGCTCAGAACTCAGTCCTATGTCGTAGCTACCCTGGGGCCACTGTTGATGGGGCAAGCACCATGGCAATATCATTGTCTTCAGAGGCAAGAGGAAAAGAGCAACATGGTGAAGCGTGCATTGTGCTATGGTTTGAGAGCAAGGGATTTCTTTTCAAGCTCATGAGTTAACACAGTGTCCAGGTGTGCTACTTTGTAGGGAGGTAGGTTATGGAAGCTTTGGGAGAAAAGGCTTCACTTGAAGGAGGTAGGGTAGGGCTTGGGTTTATACCTGAGGACCACTTGCAGTCGAATCTCTGCTTCCTGATCCACCCAGTTATGATCAAGCCCCTATGGGCGCAGCTGTGAGCTGCTCCAACCGTTGTGCCTTCTCTGCCATGATTGACTGTTTCTTGTCTAACCATTGGCCCAAATACCCATGTTAGGTTGCTTCTATCAGGGATTTTGCCACATCAATGAAAAAACTAAGTGATATGCTTTGGGTCTTATGCTTCTATAAGGATGTGACCCAAGTTGTGAACACTCATATAGGAAAGGACACACCAACAGCCATATGTCTACCTGAGAATATGTGATGCCACTAGATGTCAGGCAAAAGAAAGAATCCAGTGACTTTCATTGGGGCAATGACCAAGGTCCAAGACCACCTAAGAAAGATGTGTCATGTGAGAGCAAAGAAAATGTGGTTTCTAGCCTCTCCATACAACAGAAAAATGATGTAATTGACTTTAGATAAATTATCCTGCCAATGCCACAGTCTCACATCCATTATTATTCCAAACCAAGTGACTTCATTGTCTGCTGTTGGTCCTTTCTAGGTCTTGACCTTGGAAATGAGTGGAATTCCCAGAAACGAATCGGCCTGTCCCAGCCATGGTGACAGCCACAGGTGTCTCATGATCCACAAAAAGCTGAACCAAATCTAAGGCAAAACACCAAGAGGGCCAGTGTCTTAGTTCACTTGTCACAAAGTGTACAAGGTAACTCTCCAAACCAGTTAACAGTAAGAAAGTGACGCACCTTCCTGTTAGCCAGCTAATAAATGGCCTCTTTTGGATAGAGATGGTGTTGAATTTCAATCTCCTCCCGGAAGAGCTCTGAAAGAATCAGAGTGCTGTTCGATGAACATGAGCTAAGTGAGGATGGCCATCTTGCTCCCCACACTCAGGATACTGAAGGCAGTTCGAGTCATGTGAGAGCTGGTTGTGTTCACCTTCCACTCTGCGGTGGTCCTCCCCTTCCCAAACATGCCCGTTTCTCTGTGTTTCCTTTTTCAGCTAATTGGTATTTGCAAATGGCCACTAACTGACCCTGGCTTGAGTTACCTGGCTCAGTCAGTCTGTGGAGGGCAGCCCTGGAATGCAGGGTGTTCACTTTCAGGGTCTGAGATGGATAGTGTTCAGCTCTGGCTCCAGGATGCTCCCGGAGTGTGATGGGCAGAACACAGATGCCAAGAGGCATTTCTTGACTGAATTTTCTGAGACACACAATTGCTTGGGTCTTACTATGGCAGGCCTGCGTATATGTGCGTGTGTGTGTGTATGTGTGTCTGTTTGTGTCTATGTGTGTGCATGTGTGTGACTGTGTGTTTGTGTCTATGTGTGTGTTTTGTGTGTATCTGTGTGTGTGGTATATGTATGTGTGTGCCAGAGAGAGAGAGAGACAGAATGCACCTGTGCCATGGTGTACATGTGGTACCAGAGGGCAGCTTTATGTATTGTTTTTCACCTTCTGCCTTGTTTGAGGCTGGGTCTCTTTGTCATTCACTGCTGTGCACCCCAGGCTAGCTCGCCCTTGACTTTCTTCATGTCCTGTCACGCCAAGGGAACACTGTGCTTTCAGATGTGCATTGCCATACCTAACTTTACATGGCTCTGGGAATCTGGAAGCAGGACCCCATGCTATGGCAAGCACTTTACCTGCTGAGACATCTCCCATCCCCTATGAGAGTTGTAAATGGGGGGAGGGGTGGTCTTGTTTTAAATCTCCCAGTGTGCTTGTGCGATCTCTGCATTAAGACATGTAGACTGAAAGTGGACTAACTAGCTGCTAAGGGCTTCTGAATGCTGCCTACCACCTCTACACCAAATGGGGAAGGCTGAAATCCTGCAATAGCCGTTAGCAAGAGCCACAGTTAAGAATTAGGTGAAGGTGGTATCTGGATAATTTGCTTTGAAGAATTCAGAAACTGATTCCACTCTCTTCTCAGCTTCAGAGGAGACCGTGCCAAGCGTCTCCCAGTAAGACTCTCTGACTCGTGACCCAGCTGGACAGCCTTCTGAGCAGGGTACTGCATGACCTTGGCAGACAAAGTGAACCAAGTGTAGGATTAGTTCAGAGGGCGATTTCCTGCTCAAAACACTATTAGCCCCAATTTCAGGCCTTTGCAAACAGCACTTAGTGCCACTCTGAGCCATTAGAAGGCTTTTTAGGACCAGGGATGAACCAGACAGTAGTCATTGCTATAAATCCCAGGGATGAGCTGGCTGCATTAGGACCCAAATTACAGGCTTGGGAAAACTACTTGCTAAGAATCCTGCTAACACATACTGTTGGTTGGACAGAACCTCAGGAACGTTAATCTAATTATGATAAAAGCGAATTCCTGAGGGGAACAAGGGTATGAGAGCAGAGTTTGTTGGCTTTCTTTGAACAAAGAAAAAGAATTCTGTGATCGCTTTATTGACCTAGTTAAAAAAGAATGAGTCAATACAGAAGTCAATAACAGTCTTCTTCTGGTCAGAGACCCCAGGAGCCAGGTTGCTGCCCAGTTGTCACTGAAGAACGTTGGGTTGTTGAAGGAGAGAAGGGACCAGTCACTGCTCTTTCCTACAAACTAGGCAAGAATGGAATGAAAAGAGGTGGCACATTTTCCTAACACAGCTTCATCCTGCTTCAAAAGTTAATTGAACCCAAATGCGTGAGATCATTTGCAAGCGCACATTTCCAAACGGTTAGAGAAAAGGTCACCCTCACAGTCCCTTTGGGCTTGGGCGCACGGGCGGCACTGGTTATCAGAACCATGCCCTGGCTAAGAACATGGGCTCCGAGTTGGGAAAGGAGAGCCAAGCGAAACACAAGCTGGGAAGGGCTCAGGCCCTGGCTGTTACCATGGCTTTGGCATTAGCTAGTTACTGATGTCGATCCTAATCAATTCTCACTGATGTATCCAAGGACGTGTCAGATACGTTTAAATGGTTCTTGAATATGAAGCCAGTGTCACTTTTCTTCCTTTCCCCTTGTAGATAAAAAAAGAAAGAAAGAAAGAAAGAAAGAAAGAAAGAAAGAAAGAAAGAAAGGAGACTGAGAAACAAGTCCCTCCGGCGCTTCCTGGAGTCATACAATTAAATGATACCTAGAAGGACAAATTTCCGACACAGTTGGCAGCACCCCAGTCCCTCCACAGCGTGGTTTGGGGACCCAGGCCATCTGGGATGGCTCTCGAAGCAGAGATGACTTGGAAAGGTTCCGTGGGGAAGTGATCAGGCCTGAATGAATGAGGCCGTGGCTGCTGCAGCATGGAGTGGGGGAAGTATTTGCTCTGAGCTCTAGGCTAGAGTCTCTCTGGCTAAGTCCCATCCAGGGTGTGGAGACTCCTGAGCCAGGCACCTCAGGCCCAGTGTAGGCTCAGCAATTCAGGACAAGGGCTCTGTGGCCCGGTTTCCTCCCTCACCATGCCTTGTATCATGGGGGAAAAGACAGCCTTTCTTCTGTTATTCTTTGTGTGCTCTTCGGGACATTCGACCCCTTGCTTGGTAGTCTCTGGCCTTGCGTTTACAGACCCCCCACTTTTGATCTATCAGAACACGAGCATTTTTACCACCTCTGCAGACGGGTGATCCTCTTTCTGCCCCTCCCACCGCAATTAGTTTCATTCTGCTAAACATGCCAACCGAATCCAACCATGACTAACTTCCTGGTCTTGATGGAAGAATAAAGCCACATTTTCCTGGACCTCAGTTCACCACATTGGCTACTTCCAGCAGCCAGGAATGTACTCGAAAGCTGTCTCAGTCCATTTCCTGCTGCTGTTGTAAAAGACTCCACACTGAGAAATTCATAAGGAAAGGGAGAGATTTATCTATCTCCTGGCTCTAGGGGCCAGGAAATCTGAAGGTGTGGCACCATGGTCTAAGTGAGCTCCCTGTGGGGGTCCTCATGCTGCATCATAACACAACAGGAGAAACAGAAACATCACCTTGCAGAGGGAAAGTCAGAGAAACTGCTCCTGCATGGGGCGCTACTTGAAGGTCCCACCACTTCTGCACCGTTATATCTTAGAAGCAAACAGCAACATGAGCCCAGCATGAGAAAAGCCACACTCAAACCACAAGAAAACCCAACCCTTCTCTTCACCACACCAGAAAGCCTCGCTTCTTATTGGGGAAACATCTTGAGCTGAGTTTATTCGCAAGAAATCGGGGGATAGCAAATAGAACCACAAAAGACAAATCTGGTAGTGGTTTCACGTGTCTTGGAATCTCTGACTGGACTCTCCCACCTACCTCATGACTTGCCAGTGTTTCCTGCACCAGGATCACAATGGCGTTTGGAGATTTATAACATGTCTTATTGGCTGGTAGAGCAAATCCTGTTCTCTTAGGCTTTTCTAGTCCATTGTTTGTTTTGTTTGCTTTTTTTAAAGCTATCCTTTTATGATTGCTTCTGCATAGGAACTTTAGTACAGTACCAATGTTCCTCCATCAAAAGATATTGCTTGTATTCTGATTGGGGTGACCAAACTTTGGATTCAACTCCATCTCAGACCTGTCAGCTTTCTGACTTCACCACTGCCAACCATTGAGCCCTAGGCTATTAGTTTCCATGGGTTTTTAGAGTAAGCTTCATTAACTGGGCAGTTTAAAGCAGGAATTGATTAACTATGGTTCTGAAGGTGAGACGCCCCAGAGGATCCCACAGAACATTCCCAATTTCCTTTAGATTTTAGCGTCTGACTAAGGCCCATCTCACCATTCTACTTTCCCAGTCCGCCCAGGGTCTCTTGGTGCTCTCCCTGTGAGCACAGCTTCTAAGGACCTGGGCCAGCAGGTTTCCTATTTACCCTCAGCCCTTATGAGCTCCTTGTAACTAACTGCAGGTGCAGAGACCTCATTTACAAAATAAAAGCCCTCTGTGAGACTCTACACTGATCTGACTCCTGGAGGGTAGCTGTGCTAGCCAGGAAAGAGCTGTCTCTGTCACCTGTGGCAGAGAACTAGGGAGAGCCTGGCTGAGCCTTCTGCCTGATTCTGCTCCTGCCCATACTGTCGTGCTGATGACATGTCTCTCCTCACACTCAGCATCTTGCCACAGGAGCTGCCCTTAGTGTCCTCGAAGTTCCCAGTGTTCTAGCCTGTGCCACTCCAGTTATTAGATTTCCTGTGAGCATCACTTCTCCCTTTCGGGGTGGGGATTGTATCACCATTCTCTGGGACTCTTTTTTCACAGCACTTTCCAAGTGGTCGGTCATGTCAAGATGAAGCTGAAAATCTCCTTCCCACCAGCCACTGTCACAAACGAATTGAAGTGGATGATGAACGCAAGCTTAGTACTTTGAACGAGAAGGGCATGGCCACAGAAATAGCTGCTAATGTTCTGGATGGAAGGCGAAAGGGTTGTGTGGTGACTTTGTACGAGAAGGGCATGGCCACAGATATAGCTGCTAATGTTCTGGATGGAAGGTGAAAGGGTTGTGTGGTCTGACTCAGTAGCAGGAATGGCAGACAAGGTTTTCCTGGGAAGCAAGCTGTCTTGCCCTACAGCAGAGTACACCTGCTGTTAGGTAACAAGCCTTCTTGTTCTACACAGAGAATGATCCAAGGATTTCTCAGAAGCCATGAGGAAAGGCCAAAGGGAACATTTAGTTCTGTGTCCTTGCCTAGGGGCAAACTCAGCAAGGTCTGGTCTGAACCTGGGGCTAGGACCTTGAAGGAGTTAAGGTTTTGGTTCCTGGGAACTTGGCTTTTTCTCTGAAGAGACAGGATTTATGAGTGCTCAGTCTCTGACAGCCTTGAGACATTCTTGTGTTCCTCTTACACATCATTGGTTGGTTAGCTTCCTCCTGACTTTGTCCCTGTTTCCCCTAAAACAATTCATTTGAGATGCTGTACTTCTTAATCAGTTTGCTTGGCATAGCAATAGCTGTGTGAGACCTCCCAAGCCCCGCTTTTCTGTCTTCTTTAGCATCTCATCTCCTGGCTATCTACCCTTTGGGATTGTGTCACTGCAGACGACCTGCTGACCCAGGTCAGTTAGAGAACAAAGGTGAACTGGGGAGAGAAAGCACAAGTCTGTTTACAGATAAGTTGTGGGTGCCAATCTAAGTGTTCTCATTTTGGTTGTCATCATAAAAGGAAAGAAAGATATTCCTAACTCTCAGATAGTGCTATGCCTCAGGAATGGGGGCCACAAATACCGAGCAGAATCCAAAAGCTTTTCACTCTCTCTAAAGACGACGATGTCCACCAACATGTCATCAGAAGGCCCCTAAACAACAAAGAAGCCCCCAAGATTCAGCATCCTGTTACTCCACGTGGTCTGCAACACAAAGGTCAACCTATTGCTCTGAAGAGACAATGCTCCAAGAAAAACAAGGAGGAATCTGCAGAATATGCTAAGGTTTTGGCCGAGATAATGAAGGAAGCCAAAAA
>LOEQ01000087.1:95058-106440 GCA_001685075.1 Bramus lutescens | reverse complement strand
CTTGGTCATAAAGTTTGATACATGTACATGTTTTTTAGAATATTTTTAAATACAGTTCTTAAGTAAATGGTACCACTACATTTTTTTAGTTTAATAATTTAGTCTAATAATTTTGGCGCAATGCTGCCTGCTGTATTGTCTCTTTATCTTTTCAGTTGTTCAGCATTTGTCCTCTGAGTGTTACTAACCATGGTAGCGATAAGTCTCTTTTCCCCCAATTTTTAGACTTGCCTTTATCATGAAGTTTATTCTTCCTGGTGGCATTAGCCCCTGCTCATCCACCTCTTCTTTCTTTTACTCTATCTGTCTTTACCTCTCTTCATTCTCTCTTAAAATTTACAACATAAAGCCCGTAATAAAATATTTTCACTGCCTAATTTTCTAACTTTCTGATTTTTACCCATGCCTCTTGAAATTAAAATTTAGTCAATTTTTAATCAAATATAGGATGTTTTGTTTCAAAACAAACACTTAAATTACCAATACTTATTATTGTGAGTGGCATAGTTTTATTCTGTTAGTAATAAACCTTCAACTTTCTGTGATCTCTTTTGCTATTTTGCTAAGTTTTTCCTAAATTCTTTGCTGAGTTGTTTAATTGCTATCTTGTTGCATCTGTGTGGGGGAAGGGTGCACTCTACAGTACGCAGCACGTGTCAGAGGACAACTTTGCACAGTTTGTGTTCTCCTTCCTCCTTTGCGTGGGATCCAGGGGTCAACCTCAAGCCTTCAGACCAGCTCACCAATCCCTTTCCCTGATGAGTCAGTCATCTGTGTTAGGAACTTTCATCTTTATGAACAGAGTGTTTTCCAAATAAACTTCCTAAAATTGTTGCTTTGAGAAAACGGCAATGGACGCTCTAGGAAAATAATACACAACACATTCTATGTTCCAACAACATAGGGAAAATTGCAGAATGTGTTGAGAGATGCGTGTAAATGTAAAAATGCCTGCTTCCCGAGACCCAGACCAACAAGCAACCTATTTAACTGCTTTTAATTGGTCTTTTATTTTTTTCTAAGTCTATCTAGTGACCCTGCTGTGGAGTAGGAGCTGTGGGACTTTATTTTGGGGAATGCATAGCAAGCGATTAGTGACCCAATATGTGTCCTTCATCGGGACATTGGTTACCATTCCCTATGAATGTCAGTGTGTCTTCAGCAAAATTTCCCCAGTCCTCCTCTGAGCTGGTCTCTCTTTCCGTCTGCTCCATCCAATCACCGGGATTTAACGCTGCTCATGACCTGGTGTCATGGTGTAACTCTAGCTCCATGGTACTTTGCCAGCTGAGATGTTTTACTAGCAGATTATTAAATTGAGATATTGGATGAGAAATGGATCCTGACAACTATAGCTTGGATTCGTATACACATTCATCTGTGTTGGTAGGAAAGGGATCACTAATGGGTAAGAGAGAGAGAGGCACATAGGATCTGAAGTCCACATGAAGATGTGCCGAACATGACCAGTGAAGACATCGAGACTGACATTTAAGGGAGAGACATGATCACATTAATCTGGCACATTTATTCCAATGAGTTCAAAGGACTTCAAAGGCTCCATGACAAAAGTATTTTATTAGAGCCAAAGAATAGCACATGGCATTTTGAAACAACCATTGATGGTTTGATGGTTTACTAGTTTTCAAAGAAATAAAAGACAATAAAACTTGTGAAATGAAACCCCTTAAGGACAGCTTTGAGGAGGGCGAGACTCTCAGGCTCAGTGCTGCTCCTTGCATTCATTTGGCATCTCTGCCTCCCCGACTCCCTGCCTTGGTCATTGCAGCTTTGTGGACTGAGAGCAAAGAAGTCGCTAGTCGTCTGATGAAGCTCATGCCCCGTGGCCTCAAGAAGTCTCCAGACATGTGCATGTATTTTGTGATGTTGCTTGAATGAACAAATGTCATGGTGAACACTCCCACGCATGCACCTCTAGGTGGGGTCTTGAGAATGCTGGTTTGCCCTCATTAGATGGTTGTAAAATAGTGTAACTAGGTGTTTATCAGTAATTTTAAGTAAGGGTGCTAGACTGGTTAAAAGTATAAAACCATCAAGTATAATTTAAGGCAATAGTTCTTTCATGAAATTGTGTTTTATATTGTTTTAAAATATCAAAGAATACATGTGCTGCTTGTCCAGCAAAACGCACTTCCTGCAGGAGGTTGTTTAATGACAGTTTGAAATGTATTTGTTGCTATCTTTTGTTGGTTTGAACGCCACCCCCAAGAAGCGTTCCCACTGCAATAATGAACGATTAGCAACAATTCAGACAAAACAGTGCATAACTTTGCTTTGGATAGCACAGCTTCGTGCCCCTTGGGAATTTTATGTGTGTGTGTGTTGTGTGTGTGTGTGTAAATTTGCACACAATGCTGTGTTCGATTCTAAGCTTAGAAGCACATGAGTTGGGTGGGCTTTCATCTCTGAATACGCAGCTAAGTTTTCAGAAGTTAAGCACTGAGGGCAGCTGTGGGGAAAGCTGCAGGAAATCCAGCCTCCCTGATTCTCACCATGAGATATTATCGACACCTTCCAAACCATTATGACAATTAAAATATGCCTCCTTACCAACAGCTTCCAATGTTACATCCAGGGGGTGGAGCCACCTCTACTGAACAACAGTGGAAAAGCATTAGGAATCTGATCAAAAACTAGTAACAAAAATGCTGCCAGGATGCATGTACAGTGAGCAGGACTGGGGAGAAGGGACCCTTTCTTCTGTGTGGAGAAGGAGCCTTCTTCTTTGGTATTTCTTAGATGATTGTGGTGCAGGCCACAGGAAAGTTCCCAAAGCTGCATTCAACACTTCCCCATCTCTTCCAGGACTCAGAGGATTCTGTCTCAAACAGGATGCAGACATAGAGAGAGAAAAGATCTGGGACATTCTTAACTTGCAGGAAGTGGCCTTTTTTATTTCCTTGTTAAATTCATATGCCAAGGCAGATGCATTTCTTATCAGGGGCTTTGCCTAGCTCGGTTGCCTGCAAACTGGAAGCGTCACCTCAGCTCTGCCCCCTCCCCTTTGATAACACAGTTCCCATTTGAACTGATATCTACAAACGGAGAAAAAGTGGAATTAAGTCTTTGAAGGACCCCATTTCTGATATGTCCGTTTAAAGGTCATTTCTCCCTGGTATATTTAACTGTGGCATCAATAGGCTGGTGGTAGGAGAAAAAGAGCCATGGAAGACTTGCTGAAGTGTCTGTCATCCATGGTGTTTTCTGGATAGGTTCATTAGCACAGACAGGAAGTTGACACTCTCCTGTACCGTATGCTTCCCTTTTCCTGCAGGTGCGTCATAGCCCAGAAAGCCAACCTACTGATCCCAGGGGAGATATTTTTCAGTTGGAGCAGTTTTATCACTGAACAAGATAACTCTCTCAGGTATCTAACCATTTAGACATAATGGCTCAGATTATAACTCTGCATGCAGCTTTTGATGCCTGTGAGTTCTGTTTCCCATTCTGCCTGGGGTCCCAGTGATGAACAGCCCTGTCCCCAGCACTGGCCCTGTGCCTGGCATAATGAAGGCCTGCTGAATTAAGGGATAAATGAATGAATGATTCCAAGACGCGATATGATTGCAAAATCTCTGTTAATTTATTCAGCAGTTTCAACACATCCTCTTATCCAGATCCCTGCCCTTTGCCGTATCTCTGTAGGAAGCTCCAGTGAGACCAGGGCACAATGCCCTCAAGCCAAGAGGAACTTGGAAGCAAGCCTGCAACGCAAATGATGGAATCTTGTTTTCTCTTTACAGTTGATCATGGTGCACACTATTCAATTGCTCCATCTATGTTTTCCTCCCACACATCTGTGCCCACCATAATTATGGAATTAAAATACTGAGGCATGTAGACACCATTTTCTGTCCTACCTGAGAGGCCTCTGATCTATAAAAACAAAACAAAACAAAACAGCCAGCATAATTTCAAACATTCCCTAATTCCCTAAACCATAAAAGTCCAGCTATTTACTGAGCATCTAGTACATGCTGGACACAAGCTTATATGTTGAGAACATGGATATGAATAGGACTTAGCTCCTAAAACCTGGCAACTTATTGAAAATACCATCAACATATAAAATGTACTATCATCTCAGAACAGAAGTTAGGCACATTAAGAATTCCTGGCAAAGGGCCAACTTGGTCCTGTGTGTTGCTGTAACAAAATGCCCAAGACTGTATAATGTATGAAAGTGGCAGGACTATTTTTTCACAGTCCTGAGGGCTGGAAAGCCCAAGGTTAGGGGTGCTAGAATGTGATCCCAGTAGCCAACTTATTGCCTCCTCATATTGGGCAGGCACTAGGTGGCAAAATAAGCTCTTCCCTCAGGCTGTATTTGAAATGCAGTAAGTACCACAAAGAAAGAGCCCACATGAGCTGACCACCTCCCAGAGAACCCATTTCTTGATATAACCACATGGACAACCTTGACTAAAGGTTTTAGCGTGCTAAAACAGCAGAGGAAACACCAGGCCCCTCAGCCCCAGAACTCACATACACAGGTGACAGTGGCCCCATGTTTGCGATTCAGAATGTTCAGTGATGATGATGCTGGCTAGAGAAACCAATGGCAGGTGGGGTGGTACGCCAGTCTTTGTCTCTTTGTATTCAGTGAGCACTGAAAGAGATACTCTGGTTCAGAAAATCCTTTTCCACTCACAAAAGCAACCATGATCAGGTGGCCTGCGACCCTGTAGTTTGGTCTTGTCTTTCTTGTAGCCCCTTCTGGTCTGGATGGTAGAGTCCTTACCCAAAAGCTTTAATTCTACATACACACTTGGTGGAAACATAAAGTCATTATCGATCAATGTCTCTCAGATTCTTCGTTTTCTTTTAATACCCCCAGAAAACATTAACTCTGCATTTTGGCTACGTAGCCTAGTTTGGGCTGGATCTTACTATGTAGCTCAGGCTGCCCTTAAATGCGAGAGCCTTCTGTTCTCAGTACCACAATTTCAGGCAGGCACCGCCCAACAAACTGGACCATTGCCAATCTCAGTGTTGGCTGCTCATTTACAACCCTTTTCGTTTTTTTCTAACCATGTTCTTTAAAAAGCTTATAATTTCCTTGCTCGTGGGATGGCTCCTCAGTGGGCTTCAAACTGAGAATATGTGAGCTCAGTCTCTAGCTTCCCAGTTTCATGAGAAGGAAAATACCAGTAAGACGTTGAGAATTCTCTCTGAATTCTTTTCCTTTCTTCACTTTTGGTGGCTTTTAGATTTTCCCTCTCCCATTTTGGTAATTCAGAATTACCCTACTCAGCAGCTCTTAGATCCACCCTCTCTTCCCCAGCAGCTCTCCTGGTGCAGGGAGAGTCAGTGGGAGTCAAAGCTTGGCTTTAGAGTGCTAACATTGTAATTCGGGCTAAGATCGCTGCTTATGGGGCCACTGTCATAGCTACTACACACGAGCAAATCATCTAACATCAACAGCCAAATATCTTGAGTTCCCCAAATATCTCAAATAACCAATAAACTTATGGGGAAAATGCTCAACATTACCAGTCACTGGGGGAAATGTCCATTGAAATAACAAGGGACTCCCTTCTAATCCATCTAGATAGCTTTTTATCGAAAATATTAATCACAAATGCTGTCGGTGGGAATGGAGGACTCTGACATTCATCTGAGGAGGGTGTAAACCAGTGTAGATGTTAAGGATGCTGTATAGACTTCCTTAAAAACCAGAAATAGAATGGCCATGCAATTCCAGAAACCCAACTACCAACCCAGGAGGGAATGAAGTCAGTCTGCAGAAGGGGTATCTGCAGTTACAAGTTGATTGAACATTTGCAGTACCCAAGATACAGAAACAAGATTAATTCCTGTCAACAGATAAATGGACAAAGGAAATTTGTTTGTGAAAATTATTCAGCCATTAAATCACATCCTTTGCAGTAAAATATAGAGAGCTGGGGGCATTATATTTAGTAAAATAATTCAACCATGAAAAGATGAATGCAAGCTTTCCCTTATATATGGATGCTGATGCTGAGCCTGGAGAAGGTGTTGAGGATGAGGGATGGGCAAAGGATGGCCAACAGGAGGGAAAACTCAGTACAAAAGAGTACTCATGATTAACAGCAGCTAACTGAATATTAAAGATAACTTCAGGGGTTTCCTTGTATTTCCAGAATTTTCCAAATTCCTAGGGTGTTATATATTCTAACGTGTATAGCACTACACATTACATCCATATATTGAAAAGCCTCTCTGCACTCTATAAACATGCAAAGCTGTTATTCGTCCACTAGATAAAAATAAAACAAAAATTTCATGAATTAGTTTTTTGCCTCTGGTATTGTTAGTTAATCATACTCTTGATGAGTGCTGACAATAAATACCTCTTAAGTGATTTGATCTGTTGGACTGAAAAAAAGTGAAGTGACGATAGAATAAATTTTATCTTCATATTTCCTGGCATTTATTTAAATTCTTACCTGACGTTTGGGAAGACAGGCTTTTAAGGAGCCTCTCAGCACCCCAGCTTTTTGATAAACCCATCTCGCTTCTCCTCCTGTCTGGGGTCACATCTCATCTTAGGAAATTCTGCTAGGAAAGAAACCAAGGCAGTCTACAGGCTCTTTGATTCCAAGCTTTTTTAGGAAAGCGTCTGTGAGTTGAGCTGCTTGGGATGCTGTGTGTGTGTGTGCGCGCGCACCCAGTGCTACCTGGCTCCTTTCACTTCTCTGTCTTCTCAGGTCATCTATGTTATCACAAATAACAAGGTTTCTTTTCTTTTTAGTGGCTGACTAGTTCCCTAGTGGGTCTGTGTGCTGCGTTCTCTCTATTCATTTATCCTGTGAGGGACTCTCAGACTGTGGAGATGACTTGCAGGTCAGAGGATACTCAGGTATAGTCAGGTATGAGGAATATGTTTCAAAAGCTCTATTGAACAGCAAGGTGACTGTACTTAATGATGATATGATGCATTACTGAGAATTCTTTAAAGAAAGTGGCCGACCTTGCCATGAAAATGGTAAGGAAGGAAGGTGGAGTATCTGCTGACTGACAAGATCAAACTGTCCCAACACCTATGCATTCTTCTAAACATCATATTTCACATGCTAAAAACACAATATTAGCTGCCATTTTAACATTCTTTGGGGGGATGGGTTGGAGGGAAGAAAGAGAAGGGGGAAGTGATATAGGTATAATTGTATTTTAATTAATAAGTGTATATATGTTTTAAAGGCAAGACCTAACAGGAGAATGACTACCTCACTGCTCCCAAGTGTGGTGTGCTGGCCAGTCCTCACTGGCTGGGTGGAGTCTGGGAGCCTACCCATCTTCTGCCTGAGCTAAGTTCTAGGTTCTGCTGGTTCCTAGGTGGTCCCTTCAGACGGAGTTACTCAGGGCTTTATTGAATTCCATGACTCTGAAAAATAGTGAGGAACTGCTCAGCCTGCAACAAAACCCAAAGGATCCGGCTCGTCTTCATAACATGAACGCGTCTCTGAAGCAAAAGCAAATTAAACGAAAGAAGGCGAGTGGGAACAGGATAGAGAAGGTGTGTGGGGACATGAAAAATGGCTTCTCTGGGCTGCTCATATTAGATAGCCCGGCTCTGTAATTGTATCAGTATCTGCACACCAGGACCACCTGGCAGGCTGGTGCGCGTGTCTGAGGGCTGACTGGCGGAAGGGAAAGGATGCTGCCGAGAACAATTCACAGGCCTATCCTTGCTCCATCTTAGCAGGAATGGACACATCTCAAGAACACTTTTGAAAAAGAAAAAAAAATGCTGTGGACATGCCCCTGTCCAACAGGTTTTGACATTCACAACCAGGGAAACAGAGAAGCAAATGAAAGTTTAGGTGAACAGACTGCTACCATCTTGTAATCATGAGTTTCGGGGTGGGGGGAAAGCCTGGTCTCTGGCAGCATCTGCCACAGGCTCAGTCGTCTGTCCCCATAATGCCAGTTAAAGAGATAAGGACTGACAGAATGGTCAAAAGCAGACAGAGATGCGTTCAATGGAGTCACGTGGAAAAGAGGAATAGAAGAGGTACTCGGTGACCCCAAGTTTGTCTTTGGGATGCTGACATAGGCTTAGGTTTACCCCAAGGACTCTTCAGCTAAGCATCTGTAAGCAAGCCTAGTCCAGGTGTGGTCCTACTTATTTTTGGCCCATCATTGTCTCAGTTCCAGCCTACAAGAAGGGGTATAAGTTGTCAGTCTATCATCTCTGCCATCACCTCAGGGAATCTGGTTCCGACAGCTTGTACTTCTATTGCAGGGTGCAGCCTTGACATCATGAAAAATTGTCCTCACGGGGCAGGAGTGTTCCTCTTCAGAGGATTTGCTCTTCCTAGGAATCAGGGAGGCTGCAGGTTTGGGACAATGCCTTATCTCTCTCATCTTCGACTTTAGACAGACAGTCTGACAGGAGTCTGAGAGAAGAACATGGAGAAAGCAGAAGTGCCGGGCTTCTTTCAGCCTGCTCGCCATTGGCTTCTGGACCCAAGAGAAGAGTCAACGCTTTTCAGTGAAAGTAGCATCCAAGCATATCATCTGTAGCATTCTTCTGGCCTGTTTTGTTTTGGTTTTCATGAACAAGGTCTCACTCTAGCCCAGGTTACTGTGAGCCTCTGTGTGCTCAGGCTGGCCTGGGGCTTAACTTGATCTCCTTGCCTCAGGCTCCTCAGTGCTGAGATGACAGATGCTGAGATACCATGCCCAATTCACTAGCATTTGTGGTGTGTGTGTGTGTACCACAGCACACCTGTGCAAGGACAAGTGTCCACCTGGGGACACCCTTGGGTGTCAGGTCTCGCCTTCTGCCATCTTTGAGATTGGATTTCTTCTTAGTCATTGCTGTGTACAACAGTTCACTGGCCCATGAGTTTTTGTGGATTCTCCTGTCTCAAGCTCCCATCATGCTTTTGGGAGACCTGGGCGCTACTGTGCCTGTGTTTAACATGGGTTCTGGGGACTGAATCAGGTCATCAGACTTATAAAGCAAGTGCTTAACCCACTGAGCAACCTCCCTGCCTCATAATTTTTATAAAACAAACAAACAAAACATTGGACGCAATCTGAATCATCCTCACTGATAAGCAAGGAATGGCCAAGTCCTATGACTCTTTAAAGTGATGTCAGAAAAACTTCCTTCATAGAAACCATGTTGATGATGCACATGAATAATCCACCCAATGCAGTTTGAGTCTTGCCTGAAAATCCAAGACCAGCTGTAAAAACAGAGGGGAACTCTCTGGAAAGAGGCTAATACTGTGTTTATTTATGATTTGTGGATTATAAAGACTTTATTCTACTTTAAAAAGTTTTGCTTTCTAGATTTTTTCCCCACAATGAGCATGTCAAACTACTAAGATTAAATAACAAAAGAATGCAGTGTAACTTCTTGTAAGGGAAGCACCTTTTGACACGCTAACAGTACCTCCACCTTGACTGAGAATCCTTGTGAGCCTAACTGTACTTTCTACCCTGACGTGCATACCAGCTCCTTGCAGACTGGAAATGAGCACTTCCCATAGTTCCCAGGATTTGAGCACAGACAGCTATGTTGCTTCAAGCTGGACTGTATTTGTATTTGGAAATTCTTGGGCTGAGATGCAGCCCGATGGTACGTCACTTGCCTAGCACCCATAAAGTCTGGGGTCTGTATCAAGCAATACTGTAAGAATTCTGAAAGAAAACTCCTCCCCAAGCCCTTCGCTGGGGATGCCGCTGAGGTTTCTGTTTCTATTTGGGACTTCCATTTCAGTTGCCCAGAGAAAAGGCATCATTGCGCTGTGGTCTGAACTCATGAGATTCTGCAGCAGTACCCACCATCCCCAAGTGAGTTGGCCCCACTGCACTCTCGTGGAGAGCAGTTGCCTAAGAGCTTGCCATTCTCCAGGCTTCGGTTTCTGCCCTGCTATTGTGTTTCTTCCAAGTACTCCCAGACCCTACATTGGAAACAATCCTTTATAGGCCAGTACTTCTGTTTGTGACACGTGAACTTCCACTGACCTCCATGGGATTCTGCCCTGTAAGCTCAGCTGTTGCGTTCTTTTACAAAAACAAGCAAATAAATAAAAATAAAACAGATGATTTCATTAACCGAGAAGTATCACAGCCTTCCGACGTGCTAATAACCACTGGCTTTGGAAGGTGTTCGTCTCAAGCTCCAGTGTAGATGGTGTGTTCATGTCTCCTGAGAGTCAATATTAGTCTGTTGCCCCCTTTGCCTTTCCCTTATCCAGATATCAGTTCCCAACTGGCCTTGCGCTTTAATGATAAGTTAGAATGTACACATTTAAAATAACTACCTGTTCAGTATTTCCCCCTCCATCTTCATGACCAAGCACGTTTGCACAAGATAGGGTGTTTAATCTTAAAAATAATAGAGTGCCTTCCACGGCACAAAGACAACAGACTGAATGGCTTTTGACATCTGTCTGAGGTCCTTTCTATTTGAGGAAGAACTTGGCTTTCATTACAGCATCTGCTGATCTTTATTTCTGATTCCTGCTCCCATTAGGAACAAACAATTCAGGCCAATTCCTCCTTCTCTCTTGAAGGAAACACAAAAGAGAAAAGAAGATATGTAAATACAGGCCTTTAAACAAATCTTGGGCACATGGTGGGTGCTTTGATTGTCCCCACAATTCAAGTGGGACCTCCGTTCTTTTGTTTGCTAAGCATCTCTTTTTCCAAAGTCAGCCAGGCAGTTAAAATTCTTTCTATATAAAAAAAGAAGAAGAAATGAGAAGGATTTTCTCCCTTTACACTTGGAAAATGGTTAGTGGGACTGGGGGTTTCAGCTTCTTCCAAAGTAGTACAGAAAGAAGGGTTCCCAATGGGCCCGGAACAAAGGACAGAAGGGTCAAGAGGAGCAATAGCAACCTTAGTACCTTATCTTAACACTTAGGAAAATGAGGAACAGAGGTGTCCAAAGAGGCAGTCCTTCAGGAGCTTCTCCTACCATATAGTTTACATACCTCCACCGGTTTGCAGGGTAGCTGGATACGAATACTACTCATGGCCCAGGCTAGTGAATTCCCCTCCACAATGACAAATTGAATCTTATTGTGTGTAGGTGCAGCGAGGCTGAGGGGTGTGGCCGTCTGGAAAGAACCCTTCTCCAAACCAGACAGAAACCTAAGCTTGTTTCCCAGTCCCAAGAGACTGACTGTTGGGTCTCAGCCATGGGAAAACTCTCACTCATCCTCAGTTAGTCATCTGGAAAATGGGGATGGTCAATGATACGGTTTGGATCTTATATGTGTCCTAAAGGCCTTTGATGCTAGTGCAAGATGGTGAGCCCCTAAGAATTGGAGCCAAATGCCAGGAAGATGGTTCCATGGTTGAAAGAGTTTGCTGTGCAAGCCTGGGGAACTGAGTTCAGTTCCCTGGAACTCAAAA
>LOEQ01000087.1:75515-88522 GCA_001685075.1 Bramus lutescens | reverse complement strand
TTTGGTTTATAGCTACTTTGGTCTTGACTTAGCAGTCACTGGGCTTGCCCATGGCTAGCCTAGATCACAGGACTTGCCTTGAGCTAATCCATGATCCCAGTGGGCATCCCTCACCTCTCTGCCTTCCCCCCACCCTGTGACTTCATTTACCTTGGGGGACCATGCAGGACGGAGGAGACGTGGGAATCGTGCTGGACTGAGACTTAACAATAACCACTGGCACAGGCTGTGTAAATGAGATTCCCTCCTGTACAGAGTGTGACGTTTTATAGATGACGAAGCAGCTAACACTCAGCCAGTGCATCCTCCGGTTCATTCGAGGCTGGAGAGGGAAGAGACTCATTTAATCCCACAGCTAACTGAGGCCAAAACTAGCTGTGAATCCAGGGCCCCAAACTTCCTAACAGAGAGTGGGCAGAGGTGAGTCAAGTTCCACCTGCTGGGGAGTAGCACAGGACAGGTTGACCTGGGAGGTTGGAGATTATGGTGCAACACAGTTTTCAAGTGTTTGGTCCCTGTCTAAGTAAGAAGATAGTCAAGGGCCCAAAAGTCTCAAGGGAAAAATATACAAATATTAATCTAGTACTCAGGAGGCAGAGGCAGGTGGCTCTCTGTGAGTTCAGGCCAGCCTGGTCTACAAGAACTAGTTCCAGGACAGGATCCAAAGCTACAGAGAAACCCTGTCTTGAAAAACAAAAACAAAAACAAAAACAAAAACAAAAAAAAAACAAAGAACCAAAAAAGAATGCTATCTAATAATTTTAAAAAGTAAATTACATGTATTTAGTTCTGAGGGGTGCAGACGCCATGGATTACAATGTGGAGATCAGAGTACATCCTATTGGAACTGGCTCTTTTTCCTTCACATGGGTCCTGGGGATCAAAATCAGGTTGTCAAATAACAGCAAAAGCTTTCACTCATTGAGCCACCTCACTATTCTTTAAAAAATGTATTGTACTTAGGTCATCTTATATTATAAATGTATAATTCAGGCATTTGTTTTGCAACCATACCCTGTGTCAGCTTCAGGGAAGTTCTAGAGCTTAATAAGGTCCATTGCACACTGCTTGCAGGAACTACTAATTGGCGAGGGCTTGCTGTCTATTCCATTCTGACTCCTTCACTCATATGGTTAGCTCCACAATCCTGTTTCACTCACAAGGGAACCACGTCTTGAGGAAGCAGAGCAGCTGTTCAAAGTCACGCCGTTGCCTGTCCAAGACTTGAATTCAGAGTCTCTGCCTTCAGAAGCCATGCTCTTGGCTGCTATCCTGCCCTTGCTCCCATATTCATATAGAAACTTCATTTCAGTCTTTCTGTTTTTTACAATGTGTTCTCAAGATGTACACCACTCTCCCCGCCCCCAAGCTCTAGTATTACAGATGTATACCGCCAAACTGGACCCGGATTTCCTTCTTATGCCATGTGCTCACATAGTATAAAGATTTAGGAATTGTGGATAATCAACTGGTATGAAGAGCTATTCTGAGGTATGTGTGTAGAGGAGGAGTACCAACCGCTAATAGTGATTACACTTCCTGGATGGAGTGTGTCATACAGTGAGAATGAGGGATGGATATGGAGGATGGCAGAACTGCTGGCCTCTGGGAAGAGAAGTAACCCGGTGTGGATGCTTCCTAAGGACGAGCATCATGCTGCAGAATGACTATTGAGCATTCTTGATCATTGGGGAAGATTATGACATCATCTCACACCTGTGAGAATGGCTGTTATCAGGCACTGCAAGACAACACATTGGAAAAGATTAAGGCAAAAGGAATCCATATGTTGTGCTTATGAGAATGCAAATGAACACCTTTGTTGCAAAAGACATTACGGAGGGCCTTCAAACGTACTGACAGGTGATCTAGCAATCCACAGCCAAAGGAAATCAAGTCAGGATGTTAAAGAGCTAGCTCCTTGCCCACATACACTGCAACAGTAACCACAACAACCTAGATATGGAAACAACCTATGTGTCTATTGATAGCTTAATAAATTAATAATGTGCAGATCTAAACAGTTGAATAGTACTTATCCTTAAAGGGGAAATCCTGCAGCTTGGAGCAACACTGGTAAAGCTAGAGAGTGCTGTTCAGTAAAACAATCCAGGCTCAGCCACTGGGGACTCTCACTCCTGCGTGGGATCGGCAAGAATTGAGCTCCGGGAACACAGAGTAGAAAGGTGTTACCAGAGACCGAGGAGGCTGTAGAGGCAGAGAGGTTCGTCAAGCTACACAATTGAAGCTCCATAGGAAGAACATGTTCCCCAAATGAGAAGAGACCTCCATGGGACCCAGGACTCTCTGTGCTTGGATAGATCTCATCTACTTGAGTATCAGCGGAGCTGGTCCTGAAAAAGATCTCACCAAGAGAGATTCCTCGTGAAGAATAAGCATGCGTGTGGCTCTCAGAGCAGTTTCTGGACGTGTTCATAAGGCTTAGGAAGTGCACTGCTTCCAGACTCCTCGTGCTGAAGGCTGGGATCTGAGGACGCCTTTGTAGGAGTTCCTGTTTGTTTGTTTGTTTGTTTACTGTGGTCCCGGGAATGGATCCCAGGCCTTTGTGCTTTTTGAAGACTGCTCTTCCACTGAGCCACACCCTCAACATGGCTTTTTTCTCTGTAAAAACAAAGGAAGGCTACGTGAGGAAAAAAACACCCAGAACTGGATTTTTAGGTTATTTATGGGGAGAACGAAAACAACCGAGTGTGGGAAAAGTCAGTTTTGGTGGTTGCTGTTGGGTTAACAGTGTGCGTTGACAGCCTTATCCTAAACCACTTTCCGAGAGTGGGTCCCGGGAAGGCGGCAGGCCTTCCAGACAGCTTCCTCTCTCGTTCAGCTCACTCATCTGTGTGCTCTAGCGCTCATGGCTGCTGCTGTTACTGCATGCAGCTCGAAGGTTACGGAAAAGTTTCTGCCAAGGACTTGGGGACCCTAGAAGAACACAAGTCAGTCTGGTCTGGATCGGACAAAAGTGTGAAATCAGAAGTAGACAGACAGTTGTCTATGGAGGCTGAACTCAGACAGCTGGCATGGAGCCCAGAGTTCAAGCAGAATATGTAAATCCAGATGGCATGATGCAGCAAGGGGACCTGCGGCAAAGCCAGCCACGGAGTGCTAAGAGTTTGGAGTGTGTGCTAGGGTTAGGGTCAAGGCCCAAACCAAAGAATGAAACACTAACTAAACACATGGACGGACACACACACACACACACACACACACACACACACTTTTTACTTTTCTACCAGAGTCTGTGCATTGCAAGATTTTACCTCATTACCCTGGAGAAAGGTTTTCAAAGAAATCCATTATCCAGGAAGACTGCAGTAAATCTTGTCTTTATAAGGGCAAAGTAAAAAATCCTGCGAGTATCTGATTATAATCTGAACACATTAAACACAAAGAAATACAGTGTTCTTCTGGGTCACACCAGACAGTTAAGGGTAATGGAATTGAAGAAAACAGGTAAAGGGAGGGAAATACTGTATCCACACATAGTAAATGCTGCCACAGTTCCTTTTATATGTAAGGGAAATAGGCAGAGGGTCAGAAATCCAAAGACTTTAAAAATATACTTCCAAAGTTTATTTCTTTGAAAAAAAATCACTTGGAAAAATTCATTTCATGTGACATATGGAATAACATTAAAGACTCAATTACAGGAAACTCGACGTAAAATAACTGCTGGCATGCATTAAAATAGTTGACCTCGGAGTTAATTCAATGTATTTATTAAAATAATGTTTGAGCCAATATTAATTTAGTGCTTCCATGTTCTGGGAACTCTACTGAGGGCTTTATATGGGATGTCATTCCTTATCCAGGGGGACAATTCCAGGATCTCTTATGGGTTCCCAATTCTCAGGATGTTCAAGTCTCTGCTACACACAGGGTAGTATTTGGATATAAGCTCCACACAGCCTTGCATATAGCGCAATTATATATAATTCCTAGAGTGTTTATAATGCCTCCCAATGCCCAGTGCAATATACACTCCAAGTAAGCAGTTAGTAAACTTCATTGCTTTAGGAATCCTGACAAGAAAAGGTCTGTTCTCAGTCAGCAAAGAGGAAATTTCTTGTTGTTGTTACTTTTGAGCTGTGACTGGCTGAGTTCATGCTTGTGGATCTCCTTGTATTTCCTTATAAAGCCAATAGTAGATGCAAGAATCATTTGACATGAAAGAGGTTGTATTACAGAATATACAGCGTGCTGATAATCTGGGCTAAACCTCCAGATTTCAATGCTGAAGCCAACCAGTGATTAAGGGCCAAGCTTGTCTTAATGTGAGAAAGATGGCAAAATGCAAAAGATTGGCTATTTTCTTTATTTTGAAGATTAGGCATATGTTAGACTGCATACAAGTTTTAAGAATTATAAATGAACCAGGGGGTAAAAGTGCATGCCTTTAATCCCAGCACTCGTGAGGCAGAGGCAGGTGGATCTCTGTGAGTTTGGGGCCAGCCTGGTCTACAAGAGGCTCCAGGACAAGCTCCAAAGCTACAGAGAAACCCTGTCTCAAAAAAAATCAAATATATACATAAATATATACATACACTAATTTTGTCTTGGAAAATGACAGAAATCAGGAAAATGATCAGAGTTTACATTTCTTTCTATATCATTTTTTTAAAAAAGATAAACATCTGAAAATAAAATAGCACAGATCTGCACAGACAATTCATAGCAGAATGCTCACTGAAACTTAACATGGAAAAAATACTAACTTCATAAGTAATCTTGAAAGTGCAAATTAAAACAGCAATAGTGTCATGTCAAACCCAAGGCATTGGCAAACACTCAACGGTAATACTCAGCGTTAGCCGGGCTGAGGGAGAGGACCCTTTAATACCCTGCCAGTGGAGTGTACATTGCTGAATTGGAACTCTTGGGGCGGAATTTGGCAACACACATCAAAAGCTTTCTAAATACAGATACCTATGCACTCCCGTTTCCAAAGGACAGATGGGGAGGTGGCCACAGATGTTTAATGACAGTGAGGGGCGAGGTCCTGAGCTGGGGCTTCTCCTTTGACATGGAGGAGGCACCACAAGCTAGGAGCTGGGACAAGGCCATAGTGAAAGATGAAGGAGGAGGCTCCCTGTGCTTCTGCTAGGAGACCTCTGGGAGACCAGGCCTAGTCTGCCTGGTCCCTTGTTTCCCGGCATCCGTTTCTGGTTTAAGTCTTTTTTATTCCCCTGAGGCTCTTCCACATCCCTGTTGGACATCTCAGCTCATCTTTATGATGGTCTTCTCTTGGCAACAAAGAGAAGGGCTGGAAACTTTGAACAACCAGGTTATTATTCAGTAGGGGCACCAAGAGAGATCAGGAAGACCAGAACGGGAGTCCCAGCAATAGCCGGACTCAGGTAAGCATTGTATTGCTGTCCCAGCTTCTGTGTGGGCCTCCAGGCAAGGTTGTTCTAGACCTAAATATTCACTGGTGATTCTGGTGGAGTGACTCCCATGTGCTCCTTGTGTGTTTGTGTCTCTTCCTGGTAAAGCACCTGGAAGGTCCACAAAGATGCCTAGTTATGCCATATGCTAAGAGTGCTGTCCTGGGAACGAGAATATCCTGATGATTGACAGTCTTCCCAGTTGAATATCTAGCCCTGTGAAACTCAGTGGAGGTTTCTTGAAAGGAGCTGAATTAGACACAGGAAGTCCCGAATCTTCAGTGTCCTGATTATATTACTAAGCAAGTGCCTCGGTTTGGTCCGTGACTCAGAGTGACCCTCCCACTGTGCCTGCTCTACCACCACCCTACCCTGCCACCTCGTCATGATTACTTCCTGCTTTCCCTTCTGAGAAGGAAACCCTTCTCTGTTGACTCCTAAACAGCATTCGGCAGCAGAGGGAAATTGGAAAAGAGGCCCAGAGAGGAACGTGTATCCTCACACAGCAAAAGACCCAGGAAGTAGATCTGTGTTTGAGCTACTTGGGGATGGAAATCCCAGCTTCCTCTGTATTCTATTGTGTGAGGCTGTGAACGATGCTATCTCACACCTGCCAACACAGGGAGCTTCCCAGCATCCAAACAGCTCTCTGTGGACCACTAGAAGGGAATGAAACTGCAGTTCTGTTGCAGAGTGTGTGGAGTTTGTCCAGAGGGGCTGGGATGTTCAATTATGCGTATTGGACTTAGCCAGACAGTCGGTACCTTCATTGTTTGTTTTTCACTGTGCTTGCCATGGTATTGTGCCTTACAGAGGTAAAAGGAGAGAAATAGCCATCACTGTCTCCATCCATGAGCAGGAATGCTAATTACATAAGAAAGTAGCCACAAGTTCGCACAGAGAGGATGACTGTAGAGAGGCAGGCAGAGCCATGGACGTCAGGCAGGAAGTGTGACACAGAGACCCTGGGTTCTGGCTATGCTTAACCAGCCTGGCTCCTGGGCTCAAGGACGTCAAGTGTAAATGGCAGGGGCATCTCTCAGCATCTTCAATTAAGAGCTCAGTTCTGCTGTGTCCAGTCCACTAGGCAACTGCTGTGTGTTCCACTCCTGTTTTACCATTCAGTATGCTTTCTTCATGGAGTTAGCGCTTGTGAAGCCAGAGGGAAGGGGTGTTTTCAAAGACTGCCCCCTAGCAAAGTGATGCTGGAGGTGCCTGAGGTCACAGAAGTGGTCAGTGTGACATTGCTGGGGATTCTTCCCTGTACCATCATAAAACTGAGAGGGGGAACATGTTAAGTCTAATCCAGGAGGCCACAGTGTTGAGCATGTGTCCCCTCTCTGGAAGGGGTCCTTGGCAGCGTTAGCTGGTGACAAGAATCTTGCTTTCGTCATGAGCTTTTGACCTAGCTCAGTCCCGTCACACCTCTTTTCTGATTACAAAGGTCCTTGGTGGACGTGGTGTGAAGGAGTTCACTTTCTAGCTCCACAGAGATGAAGCAATTTTTTTACAGGGAGCACTGACTTCAGTGCTGACTCAGAGCCTTGTATAAATGGGACCAAGCTCATTGGTTCAGTCCCAGGAGGACCTATTAATTTCCCAGGGCCACAGACCCACCACCCCAGTGGGACAGCTGTCTTCCCAGTGCATGGCCAGAGGCCCTGAAAGAAGCAGTGTAGACCCAGTCTACCTTAGAGAAATAGAGCCGGTGACGATGGCTCAGGAGTGGGATTGTCCTGCTCCAGGCCCTGTGGGAGAGGTCTATCACAGACAGAAAATACAGGTTACCAAGCAGAGTGTAAACACAGTAATTTCAACCCTTAAAATCTGAGTGGTACCCAAACGATAAACGAGGAGTATTTGAGAAAGCTTTGGTAAATTCTCCACAGAACACAAAGAGTAGGAGGGGAGCAATGGTCAAGCTCCATCCACAATGATATGTGGAACCCCAACCCCAAAGGTGGTGGCTTAAGAGGCGGGGTCTTTGTAAGTAGTGAGGTTGGAGCCTTCGTTGATTGGTCTCAGTGGTCAAATTGCCTGGGTACAGAAATGCCACAGAGCTGGTGATCAACCTATCTGCATCTGTGGAGCAATTCTAGAAACAATTGATGGGTGGTGGTGCCCGGGGTCAGGAGGAGAGACCACCTTTGAATGTGAACATTGCACTCCAAGCAACTGGGAAGCCAGATACAAGGACACTGGAGGAAGGCAGCAGTGCGAGCCCTTTCCTGTCTGAGTGTGTGTCCTATCGCTGCTACTGTCATCATCCAGAGAAGTCACACTCCCACTCCTTCAGCCTCCCAGCCTGTGCTCAACACCAGCATCTCTCTAGGGACTGTCCAGGCCCTCAGCTCTGGAGTGGAATAGTTGGAGTGTCCAATTTCTTGGAATTGCAGCCACTGAGTTCTGTGCTTCTCTAACATGAAGACTATTATTGGACTACCAAGCTAAATACATGTGTGTGTATGTATATGTACATGTACATAATACATATCCACATGCATACATACATAGACACACGTATATCATGTATCAAATTTAGCTAGTCCTTCAATACCTTTGTTTACACATACGCGTGTGCGCGCGCATGCACGCTGTATTGTTTCTGTTCCTTAAGAGCCCTGACTAATGTATCCATCTCGAAAGAGATTAGTGCTGTAATAAAAGAGACCCCAGGAGCTCCCTGACTCCTTCCACCATGGAAAATCACAGCAGGAAGACAGCTATCTAAGATCAGAATGTATGCCATTACCAGAGATGGAATCTGTCAATATCTTGACCTTGGCCTTGGCCTGCTCAACCTGTCCTACTGTGAGAAGGGAATGTTTACTGTAATGCAGTGTTTGGTGTGTTTGTCATAGAACATAGAATGGAACAAGACTAAAATGTCATTTCCAATTCCGCCAGTCAAATTGCCATAGGAAAACTAGAACAAGTCCATGTTTCTCGGTTGCTTTTCTGCGCTTCTTGCTGGGAGCAGAATTGTGCCTTTGGGGAGTGGGGAAATCTTCTCTCCTGAAAAACTGGGCTGTTTTGAAGGGACTAGAACTGACTTTGTATACTCAAAGAGGCACAAAATAAAGAGTTGCTTTTCTGATGTGGGCCCTTCAAAAGAGGAGAAAATGGACCAGAGCTGTCTGTGCCTCTGCTCAAAAACAGTGAAAAAAAAAAAACCCTGCTCTCATGGTTGCAAGATGGATGGGTGCTCTCATTCTGCACAAAAGCCAGCATGGTCTGCTCTCACTGCAGTTCTCTCATTTTATTCTCCAGCTGTCAATCATATTATATACATACATGTGCACATATAATATAATCTATCATGGCCGTGATAGTCTGAGTTACACTACCCAGCCACTTACTTTTATTGTTTAGAATTTCATACACACGTATAATGTGTTTTGATCAAATCCATCTCCCTTTCCCTCTCCTCCAAGTCCCCCTGCCCCCTTCACATCTCCCACTTCATGTGCTCTTTTTGTTTAAACCCACTGAGTCCACTTAGTGTTGTCAGTTTGTGCACAGGTGTAGTCATCTGCTAGGGCATGCGTTCAAAGGTCACAGCCCTGAAGAAAGCAGATGTCCCCGCTCTGGCAGCCATAAACTGCCAATAGCTCCTCAACTGAGGGTGAGTCTTCATGACCACCTCATCCATCTGTGAAGGATTTTGCTGTCTTGATCTAGTGCCGGTCTTGTGTCCACTGTAGCCATCAGTCAACATTACCTACGCAAGATCAGATCTCTTCCAATGGCCATTGTTGGGTTTGCCTGGAAACAGGACCCTTCCCATTTCCAAAGCTCGTCTACTTTGCCTCTGAATCATGTGAGTCTGGGCAAGAAGGTATTGGCTGATCTTTGTCTACGTTCTCTTTAAGATTTGATCTGACCATCCACCAGGAGTCATATCTGAAAGCTTCACTGGGATATTTTTAGATGTTTATGCTCTCTTGTGAGGAACATAAAGGAAATTGGCCAGCTCTTCCAGCAAACAGGACAAACACATAAAGATCACCCAAAACAAACTTATCTAATGGCAATTTTAGACAGCCAGGTACTCCAGAAGCCAGCAGAGCCGTTTACACAAAAACTTTATCTTAAAAGACAGAGACATGAACACAAGTCTCAATGTTTGCCTGGCAGCCTTAGTTGAATCTGAAACTGAATGGCCGCAGGTGATCTGGTACGAAAGGCCAGCTGAGGAGTCCTGGCTTGGAGCATCGAACCTGTGACTATGAGAAAGTGTTTGCACCTCAGTTCACCTTTCTGGCAGGTGAAAACCCTCATTCAAAGGCTCTGAAGACACTAGATTGTGACTCACATGTTCACTGGAATGGGGCATGCATGTTCAGCTCTTGCTCTGCATGTCTGTAAGTCCACTGGGACTGCTGCAACAGAACGCCATAGACTAAGGTTTATCAGCAACCTGCGGTTCTCACGATCCTGGAGGCTGGACGCCAAGGTAAAGACACTGGTCTATGTGAGGACTGGCTTCCTGGATTATTGCTATCTATCTGTGTCTTCATATGGTCAGAAAGTCAGGGGGATCTTCTCAGATCACTCAATCCCCACTGGTGGGCCCTGAGCATGGTAGGTGACTATTCTACCACTCAGGTACAACCCCAGCCATGGGGTTACCTCTTCTAAGCCACAATCTGAGCCCTTTCTCTTAATACCATCACTCTGGGGTTCAGAATTTCAGTGTGTGATCTGGGGCAGCATATCTGGACCGCAGCAATAGAAGAGTAGGACCACTTCCCAGTCCTTGAATGTCTGACACCTATGATCAATCCCAGTCCAGTCCTTGGGAACAGTGAATGAGGAAGATGTCTTCCTTCGATGGAGACGCTGCTAGCAGGCTCTGTCCCACCGGAGTCCCTGGATGCTTTCCTCTGGGAACTTCGGCTCTGCCCCGTCTAGTGTCTTCTACAATAATAGGCTGTAATTTCTTCCCTGCTGTTTTTGGTGTCTGTCTGTGTTGAGCCTTCACCAGCCCTTGTATGCCATCCTTGTTCCCTCAGTCTGTCTGAACTGTCCCCAGAGCACGGGTTCAGAGGGGATTTGGTTCACAGATCAGTCACTTAACAGTGAAGCCTTGCTGTGCCTCATCTGCCCAGAAGAGCAAATCTTCAAAGCTACAGGCACAGCCTGGGCTCCCAGTCTTCTCTCCGACCTCCTGCTTCCTAATTGCTCTGACTTGTTGGTTTCCCAGCCAAGGCAGGGAGATGCTGTTGCCCGTCAACTTGACAAAGCTGGGAATCCCTACACCTGCTGGTCTAATTGTAAAAGCGTAGAAACTTCCACTGCTTCTTTTTTTATGAAACATATGATGGAAAATGGACCTGCTGCCCCCACATAACCTCTCTCAGCACCTGATGCGTGCCTGGGGTAGGGGCAATGCCAACAGAGACAGAAGTAATGCTAAATATATATAGCACAGAGTTAGTTTTTGAAATATGTCCAGGTTAAAATATAATTTAAATAGGAGCTATCACTTGTTTCTCTGTAGAAAACAAAACAGAAGAATATTCTTTTAGCTAACTGATTGTTGAGGCAGAGATGAAAACCCAGAAACAGCGTTGTTCGGGTGAGAGCTGGGCTTTAGGAAGCGTTTTCACTTGATGGGCATCCGCAAAAATGCGATTCAGAAGAATTCAGACTAGCATGGTGCACACATGACTTCCAGCGTAGAGAGAGAGAGAGTTGTCCCTGGATCTCTCCAGGTGGGTTCAGCATCCAGGAAACATGGGGAAGAGGACTGCTCATAAGATTTGTTTCTGTTCTTTCTCCTTTTTTTCCTTCAGCGCCTACAAATGAACCATGGGAGTCCCTGGGACTCCAGGCAAGAGCCTGACACTGGCTGAGCAAGTTTTCCACCGCTGCCATTAATCTGAGTCTCCCTCCTTTTTATAATGACTATTTTAAAATTAACATAGAAAACAATGTGTTATTATCACATTTCCAGCTTGTCCCCCTGCTCTTCTCAATAGTCTCCTTCTCTTCGTGTCTCTTGTATTTCCATTAGCCTTTTTATTCCCGCTCCCTTCCTTAAGACCTGTTTCTCCCCTCTCATGGGACTCATATACTATACACACACACACACACACACACACACACACACACACACACACGTTTATAAAAACCTAGGCTTCTTTTGAGATAGAAGAGGAGTCATTTGTCTTTCTAAGTCTGGTTTACTTTGTTTTATATAATTTCCAGATCCACCAATTTTTTGGAAAATGTTATTGTCTGTGTGGCTGGATAAACTTCTATTGTTCATATGTATTGCATTTTTAATTTTTGAGACAGAATCTCTAGCTAAACAGGGTCTCCTGGTTAGAATTTAATTGTAGACCATGCTAGCCTCAGATTCACAGAGATAGGTCTACCTCAGCCTCCTGAGAGCTGAGATTAACTCCCCCACCCCAGTACCACGTTTTCTTTATCTATTCATCTGTTGATAGGCATCTAGGCTGGTACTGTTTCCTTGTTACCGTGAGTGACGCAGCAATGAACACAGGTGTGCAAATATCTGTGCCGTAGGATGGAGCCCCTTGGTACACATCTGGAAGTAGAAACGTGCACACAGTAAAATACATAGAAGTAGTCACATGGTGCTCTTTTTAGGTTGTACTTCTAAAAGTACTTATTTTATTTTATGTGTGTGAATGCTTGCCTACATGTGTACATGTGCACCACATGCTTGCCGCACCCCCAGAAACCAGAAGAGGGAACCAGATACCCGGGAACTGGAGTTACGCCAGTTGGAAACTACCGTGTGGGTGCTGGGAATCACCCCTGGCCCTCTGCAAGAGTATCAAGGGATTTTAACCTCTGCGCCATCTCTGGTCCTGTATTTCCAGTTTTTGAGAAACCTCCATACTGATTTCCACAGTGGGTGCACCAGTCTTCCTTCCTACCAGCGGTGAATGAGGATTTCTCTTTCCCCACATCCTCACCAGCATGCATTGTCTTGTCTTCTCTTCATAAACACCGTCCCTAGTGAGGTATGATGGAACCTCAAGGAAAATTTAATTTTCATCCTCTCTGTAAGGTGCCACTGAACACCTCAAGTAAGTAACATCAATTGCCCATCTCTCTATGTTTCAGGGTTTTTTTTTTTTTTGCCTTTTTCAACTTCAGTTTTGAGACAGGGTCTCAGTAAATTGTACAGGCTGACCTTGAACTTGCAATCCTCCTACCAGGCCCTGGATGTTAGGATTATAGGCCTGAACCACCAGACACCCCAGACAGGAATCTGTGATGCACCTTCCCTCCTTGCCTACAGTGTCCTCTGCCTTAAGAAGAGAAACTATAGTCAGTCACTGGAGAATTAGACATTTCCCTTAGACATTCCTGTCCCTGTGAGTCCCCATTAGGTCCTAGCCCAGGCAGTCTCATTTTGTGAGACATGATTTTGAATACTTATCTTTAAAAAAACAGACAAGCAAACAAAACAAAAACAAACAAATAAACAAAAAGTTATCTTTCTGAAATACAGACTTCAAAGTAACCCACAGAGGTCTTGAACTTATTATTTCCTGCCTCCCACACGTTGGCTGGGATTAGAGACAGGTGCCATCATGCCGAGTGCTGAGTGCTAAAGTTTTTTTT
>LOEQ01000087.1:1495-31882 GCA_001685075.1 Bramus lutescens | reverse complement strand
TGTGTGTGTGTGTGTGTGTGTGTGTGTGTGTGTGCACGCACATTATTCCATCAGTGCTGGATGGGGATGAAACTGCTTGCTGACTCCATTTCTCACAGCATCCTCTCAGCATTCAGCATCCTGAATCCTACCCTCAATCTGTTGGGACCCACGCAGTACCATTGAAGAGATGGCACCCAAGCATCGATGCCTTTCCCATCTCTCTGGAGACTGGGTGGCAAAGAGTTCCAAGGGCCCTACTTCTCTCTCTGTCCTCATTCCTGTAGGATTATTTTCCAAGACTGGAGAGAAGCTACAGCAAACCTAGCCCATGTGTCTGGATGACCAATGAAGGCTTTCAGTCAGTCACTCGTGTGCTAGGTGCCCATGGCAAGCAGCTGGATTCTTGGAAGCACCTGGGCAAACAACCATCTATCCCTTGTCATGGAGATGTTAGAAAGTGTAAGTCCCAACCAAGGACACAAAGAGACCGCAGGCACATCCCCACTAAGCCTCCATGGAGCCAAGCCTCTGAATTCTCCTGCTCATACGAAATTCATCCTGCATGTCAAATATGGGAAAGAATGCCCATGTGTTCCAGGTCTGTAAAGAGACTAAGGTCCAGAGAAGGGGCTGTGTGTCCCTTTATACAGTGCTTTATAACCTTTTCTCGGCTTCCATGAGCACTTTCTGTTTGATTCCTCAGAACAACGCCTGTGGCAAACCAAACGGCTGCTCACAGTCTTACCTACAGATGAAAAGGAGGGGTGTTTGCCAATATGACAGTCGTCCAGCAAACCACATTTCTTCCTGTGTATGTTTTCCACTTCTCAAGTGCCACTTTTACACTGTTCACACTCTAGTCACACTGCATTTGTGCTCAGGGCTTTTTTTGTTCTTGTTTTTCTGAGACAGGTTTCTCTGTGTAGCTTTGGAACTTGTCCCAAAACTCACTCTGGGAACCAGGCTGGCCTTGAGCTCTCAGAGATTTGACTGCCTCTGCCTCCCAAATGCTGGTATTAAAGGCATAGTCCTAGCTAGCTCTCACATCTTAAATTAACATATTTATATTAATCTGACTATCACCATGAGGCTGTGGCCTACCGGTAAGATTCCAGTGTCCTTCTCCTTCAGCAGCTACCTGGCAATCTCTCTGACTCTGCCTTCTTTCCTACTCTATCTCTATTCAGAATCCCACATCAATTTAAACAACAACAACAACAACAACAACAACAAAATCAAAATGTAAGTTGATGGAACTGGAAACAATCATTCTGAGTGAGGTAACCCAGCCCAGAAAGACATTTTCTCTCATTTATAGGTATTATTTTTGAATCTTCAGCTATGTTTATTTCATTTGGAATACCATAGATATCAGAAAGTTATTATAGGGTATGTGGAGGGGTTTTCAATGGAGTGCAGATAGAACACACTGATATTAAAGGTTAAAAGCAAATAATGGACCAGATAGGGGAAACTTGGTTTGAAAGTAGATGGCAAGACAGAGGAGGAGTATAGGGAGGGATTAATAGTATTAAAGACTCATAAAGGTCATATGGAAACCGTGTGTGTGTGTGTGTGTATACCTGTGTGGCAGGAAAGAGCTACTTATTTTGAAAGTTGTTAGCCAGGGAGGTCCCACAGACCCACAAACTTTACAAGCTGCTGCTGTTGCTCTTTCTTTTGGTTTTCCTCCGGAACTTGATGGCAAGACTCTATTGCTGAAGACATCACATATTTGAGTCATAGAGCATGGAGAACTCAAGCTGGTACTGACCTGGAAGCTTCATTGCTACCTGCTAGCTTTCACGGTGCTGGAAGGGGCTATACAGACTACCAGAGGAGAAGAATACTCACCAATATCTTAGCCATCTGGGAACACCGTTAGCACAATAATGACTTCCCTGGCAAGATGCGCTCATGGGTGCAATAGTGGCCAAAACACTATGGGAGTAACTTACCAGTTTGTGATTGGATTCAAGTCCTGCTGTACATCATGAGACCTATACCTAGAACCATTGCTGGGTCAAGCTCATGAAATGAGACAGGTTATAGGCCCCCCGGGGGGGCTTTCCACTATAATCTGTTAAATGGGCATAGAATTAAATTGATCCCTAAAGACTCATTGTGTCTGTGTGTGTATGTGTGTGTTTGTGTGTGTGTGTGTATGTGTGCATGCACAAACACATGTGGAGGTCAGAGGAAGACAACTTGAAGGAGTTGATTCTCTTCCTATACTATGTGAGTTCCAGGATTAGATTTGGGTTGTCATACTTAGACGCAGGTGCATTCACTCACTGGGCCACCTGGCCGGCCCTTTCATTTTTCCAAGAGTGTGATGCTTGTTTCACAGCCTTTGTGACCACCCACCGGGAAACCAGCACCCTGTGGAGACAATGCCAGAGCCAGAGTAGACGCACAGGGCCCCAGAGACAGAGCGGGACCATTTGGGAGACTGCAGGGATGGTTTCACTAGCTACAACAGCAAGAGCTGGAAGTGGACTTGGTTGCATTTCAAACAGGGGAGGAAGAACAATTGTTTAGTGTGTGAGTGGGTGCCCCAGGCTGGGTGTGCGGTTTGCATTCTTTGTTATTTCCTCTGGCACAGGTCCAGCTGGCCTCTAACATCCTCCTGTCAGACCCTGCAATGGGCCTTTGAACTGGAATGCTGCACACCCAACCCAAGATTTGGAGGCTCTGAAAACGGTCACTGCTCGGCAGGCGATTTTAAATCACTTTTGCCCTTGGCTACCTTAAACCATCTCACACAGCACTCTGGAACACATTAGACAACTTTATTGTCACATTCCTTGCCAATTTAATTTTTGTAAATCATATCCTGCACTTCGGATTTCTTCATGTAACTCAGACTTTTTGTCAAGGGAGCCTTTGTATGTGGTGGGCTCTGCAGCCAGCGGACTCTGAAGCCGTTGGCCTAGATTGCTGCCCTCCATCCACGTGGGAGGTGAGGATAATTGTTAACTGTATTCTCCAGCGCACTTTCGTGACTTTGGACACTGCCTGGACTGACCAAGATCATTGTGGCAACCTGACATGGGTTATTTAGAGAAATGTGAAACATTTTGTTCCCAGTGTCATCTGGAGAGAGGAGAAGAAGGCAGAGGGGGCGAAGTCAAAATATATCTGCTCAGTGGGATGGGGCACTAAGTCCACGTAAGGGGTTTTATTATTGACCCCAATTTCAGAGATAATATTTCAGAAGGATCTCCCTGCTATTCACATTATTTCAAAATGGCCTTTGATTAAAACATTTACAAGTAATGCTGCAGAAGGTAGAATATAAACATGCCAAATAAAGATAATCACTAAAGGCAATCTAGATCTAGAAATGCCACAAATGCTAATCCTGATACCTGGTTGTCCTTTGGGAGCAAATGCTCTTAAGTGGTCACTTCTCTCTCTTTATGTGGGTGGGCATTTATTTTCAAGTACAGTGAGTATTTTATCCATACCAAGGTGAATTCCTAGTCAAAGTGACATTATGAATGTTGTATCAACAGACTGGCCAGTCCTTTGCAATATTTTATGTTCAGTTCAGGTTTTCTGTATCACCGATAACAGCAATTAGACATTTGAGATGACTTTTTTCATTTATTTATGATTGGACTTCATCTTGAGTGTCTGAATGAACAAAATGCTGAATTAATAAAATGTATCTTTCCAGGGATTTTTAACACACTTGGCTAAACAACCCCGGTGAAATAGGATTCCCAGCTGTGCTCAGAGGAGACTGCATTTGATACAACTCGGTACTGGTCCTTTGAAAGTTTTCCTAGTTTGGTTTCTGCTGTTGTGAGGGAGAAAAGGGTTTATTTGGCTTATAGGTTATAGACCCTCACTGAGGGAAGCCAGGGCAGGGACCCTGGAGGCAGGAATTGAAACAGAGACCATGGAGGAGCGCTGCTTACTGGTTGATCCTCAGCCTGCTTCCTCAAGACTCAGGTCCACCTGGCCAGGGGCGGCAGGAATCACAGGGGGCTGCACCCTTCCACATTAGTCACCAATGGAGAAACCATCCCACAGACATGCCCGCAGGCCAGTCTCAGGGATGCGATGCCTCAACCCAGGTTTGGGAGAAGCTGATAAAATTAATATCCCCTTTGAAATAGCCTTTCATATAGAGATGCTCAATAGTTTCACATTTCTTGGCCTTTTAAAAATATTTTAACTGCCCTTTTTACTTCTGGGGCACTCAGATTTTCAAAGTAAATCTTAAAGACTAACTGCAAAAGCTGAGTTGACTGGATAGTGAACTCTTAGACGGTTATTTCAAAATCGTGCAGAACAGGATCATTTTGCAGGCATTGGTGCATAATGTTATAAATATATAAATACCCCATATTTTCCTCTTTGTGGTGACATGTTTATCTTTTATCAATATTCCCACCCAGGACTGGTTCTACCCTGCAGGGGATCTCTTTGGCTGCCACAAAGGGGAAAGGGATGCTCTAAGCATGGTTTGGGTCAACTCTGGGAATGTTGCTAAACACCTGATATGTTGGACCGTTTTTCCAAATCTGAAAATTATAAGCCTTAAAATGTCAACAGTGCAGAGGTGGAAAGTCTCAGTTCTAGACCCGCGTGTTATTCACTCTTTCATAAAGACCTCAAGCGATGTGGTGTTCTACTTTTCAACCGGGTCAAGCAAGGCCTATTCCTGGTCGTTCAGAAAAGCCTCTGTGACTGACTGTGCATACTCTTCTCTATACTCTGGTTAGCACTCTCTACACGGTTCCATTTTTATGTTCATCATCCAACTTCCACAGTGGCTGCTTTTGTCTCTTGCCTGTGCTGTTATGGTACAGTGATTTTCTCAGGTTGTGGAATATTTGTCTTCTCACCCTTCATCCCTTGTTTCCTGTGGCCCCTTGTCATTAGTTATCGGGAAACACAAGCACTTTTCTTTCTGTTCTTACAGTTCCTGTAGCAAGTCTTCTTTGTGAATGTGTTTGTGTGCATGTATGTGTGTATGCATGTGTGTGTATGCGTGTGTGTGTGTGTGTGTGTGTGTGTAACAGTAGTAATTGGAGAAGAGACTAAATAAGTGTACTTTGGCCTTCTGTTGTCTACTTCAGCTCTGTTTGTACAACTCTCACAGACAACACACAGGAAAGGCTAATTTCTGTTTATACAAAGCCGGGGCTCAGGAGCCTGGAGGTGGCTGGGGTGACAGAAGCTGAGGGACTTCACCACTGAGTGCTTTTTGTTGTAGTAGTTGTTGGGTTTTTGTTCTTTTTCTTCTACACATTATGTAACCATGCTGGGAAGTGGCCAAGTTGAATCAGTGTCCTTCCCTAGGAGACAATGTTCCTCTGGGTTCAGACACATCGTCTTCCTTGAAATGACATGAGATCATGGCTTGCAGATGAGTGGAATCCTGATTGAATTTGGGCTGTTTAGAGATGGAGCCATGAGTTTGCTTGCTTCTTGCTGTCGAAGCTACTGGTCTATGGAACAGTTTCCAGTAAGCTGAGACCAAATGTCTTCTCCTTCTCATTCACAGTTAAGGTTTTACAACCAAGTTAAGCCCTGTTTTGCTTTTAGAAGATTGTACTCCAGAGATGGAGACATGTCAGCCTGAGGTCAGCCTGGGCTGCATAGAGGGATCCTGTCTCAAAACCAAAAGAAACCAACTAACCAAACCAAGGAAAAAAAATCAGAAGTCTCCAATGTACAGATTATATTTTAAGAAGCAACAGGATAATTTCTTAGCAGCCTTGCTGGGTTATATGGGAGTTCTGTTTTTAATTAACCAGCATCAGGGAAGAAAGGGTTCATTGTAGCGTACCATCCAGGCCATAGTCCTTCACCAAGGGGAAGTTGAGGCATCAGCCAAGCAGGTAGTGATGATGACACCCACAGTCTCGAGCAGAGGGGGAGAAATAAATGCCTGCATGCAGCCTGTTTGCTTGTCACTACTGCTCAGCTAGCTCTGTCCTCACTCACACAGTTCAGGGGCAGACCATGGAATAGTGCTGCCTAATCAGGGTGCCTTTTCCTATCCTGACTGACAAAGAAGACAATCCCCTACCCCCACTGCCACAGGTGTGTGCCACCATGCCTAGCTTAATGTAGTTATAATTTTCATTTCTCTCGGAGTTATTTGCTAGGTATTTGCTTTACTTCTTTTGAGAGTGACCTGATCAATCCATTTGCCCATTTATGGATTGGATGACTTCTTTTGTGTTTAATTAATTAATTAATTAATTAATTAATTAATTCAGTTAGTTAGTTAGCCCTTTCCAGAGTTTGAACCTAATCCGTTAGATGTGTAGCTGGCTAATATGTTTTCCATTCTGCATGCTGTCTCGGCACATGCTTTCAGTAGCCCCATTTGTCAGGTTTTGGTGCTATTTCCTGAGCTATTGGAGTCTTTTACAGAAAATTCTTGCCTAATTCTAAACCTTGAAGTGTTTTGCCCATTTTCCTCCAATTGCTTCAGTTGCAGGCTTACACTTAGGTCTACAATTCATCTCAAGAGGAGTTTTGTATGGGAAAGGAACAGGGATGAGTTTCAAGCTTTTAAACATGGATGTAAGGTGTTCTAAGCACAGTTTGCTGATGAGGCGCCTTTCTTCCCATGTTTGTTTCTGGTATCTTTGTTGAAAATTATACAGCATTAGCCATTTGGGTTCATTCCCAAAACTTCTGTTTGATTTCATTAGGCCAGGAGTCATGTTTGGTTTTCTGCCAGCTCCATGCTCTCATATAATTTAAGATCAACTATTATTTTACTCCTAGTGTGCGCTCTGCTAAGGACTGCTTCAATTTAGCTTCTTTGGTTAAGTGTATTTCTTTGTAGTTTTCTTTTGAAGATGTTGTGAATGACTTTTTTTCCCCTAAGTTTTTCTGTGATAACTCCCTCAGCCAACAGCCTTTAAGACACTGGCCCACTTCAGACGTGGTCTCATGTACTATAAATGCAGACAAAAAGCGCACACTGGCCCACTTCAGACGTGGTCTCATGTACTATAAATGCAGACAAAAAGCGCACACTGGCCCCTTGGCTGCTGGATTCAGTTCCACCTCCCAGAACAGGCAGAGGACTGCGGATCACTACTCTTTCTGTGAGTTTGCCCCCTAATAAATAAACCTTTAGTATACTACATTCTGGGCTAGTGTGGAAATCTTTCATACTGCAACAATTTTTTTTTGGCAAGTCTGTTATTGCTATGTAGAAAAGTGGTGATTTTGTATGCTACTCTGGCAAAAGTGTTGATCAGATCTGAAGTTTTCTCTTGGAGTCATCAGAGTCATTTAAGTATATGGCCATGCTATCTGCAAAAAGTGATAGCAAGACTTCTCCCTTTTCCATTGGAGTCCCTTTTCTTTCCTTCTCTTGACCCATTGCTGTAGGGAAGACTTCAAGAACTGCTTTACCTAAGAGTGGCTACCTATTGTCTCATTGTTGGCTTTGGAGGAGAGGAGATGTGTTTTCCCCGTGTAATATAATAGCTTTGTCATGTACGCCTTTTTATCACGGTGACATGTTTTTTCTAGTTCCAGATAATCAAGGTTGTTTATCATGGAAGGATGTTCAACTTCTTCAAAGGCCTTTGCTGCCTCCCATGAGATGGTGTGGTCTCTTAACTCAAGCCTGGGTATGGGCTGCATCACATTTATTGGTTTATGGATATTGAACTCTTTTGTACCCCAGGAGTGAAACCAAATTGATGGTGGTGTTCTCACTGCATTCTTGAATTCAATTTGACTGCATTTTACCAAAAATTCTTGTCTATGGTTTTCTTCTGGTGCCATTTCCTCATACAGCATCGGGGCATGCTCTCCCTTTATGTGTCATGGAATAACAGTTTGAGAGTAGCTCTCACTAGCGCTTTTTTAAATGCCTGTTAGAATTAAACAGGGAACCCAGACAGTAACTGAGGTGTTCTTTGGTGGGCTCTTAATTATGTGTTTAATTTCCTTGTTTGTTTTGGGTCAGTGTAAGTGGTTGCAATACTCTTGATTTAATTTTTTTAAATTACATGTGTCTTGGAGTCTATCTATTTCTTATAGATCTTTCAGTCTTTTAGAATAAAAGTTTTTCAAATATTTTCAATGTTCCTTAATGATCTTCTGGACTTTGGTACCTTTTTAGATACTTGCTTTTACATCTCTAATTGTTTGCTTGTGTTTACATTCATATGCTTATGGTGTGTGTGTGTGTGTGTGTGTGTGTGTGTGTGTGTGTGTTCACACTCATCCTTGGGAGCCAGGGGAAGACATCATATTCCCTAGAGCTAGAGTTACAGGTATTGGTGATCCAGCCAAAGTAGGATCTAGGAACAGAACACTGATCCTCTGGAAGAATAGCAAGTCCTCTTAACTACTGAGACACCTCTCTAGTTCCCATTCTAATTTTTTTTTAGGGGGATGTGGTTCTTCTCTCTCTTTTGGTTAGTTTGGCTACGGGAGTGATGCTCTTGTCTGTTTCTCTGAGAGCCTACTCTTTGTTTTGTATTATTCTCTGTCTCCATCTTACTGTTTGCCTTGATCTCCTAGTTCTTTCTATCCACCACTTTCGTGTTTGGCTAGGACTCATTTTTCTCAGCCCTAGAATAACACTATTAAGCTATTTATTTTAAATAGCTCTGATTTTTAATGCAAATCTTTGAAGCTATCAAGTGCTTAGATCTACCTCTGCTATACCCCTAAATGTATGACAAGTTGTGTTTTCATTTTCTTGATTCTAGGGTGTTTTCAAATTTCCTGCCTAAATTCTTCAATGACCCAGTGGTTATTCGAGAGCGTATTTTTCACTCTCCAACAATTAGTATAGTTTTGTGTTTTTTCTTGGCATAAATTTATCATTTAACTCCTGTATGAACTGATAAGATACAAAATATTATTTCAATTCTTTTTATTCTATAAGACTAGCATTGGTCTCCAGAATGTGGTCTATTTTGAGAAGAATTTGTATTCCACAGTATTAGAGGGAATGGTCTATCTGTATACTTTGCTAAGACCATTGGTTTATAGTGTTTACCTCTGAAGTTTCTTCTTTATCTTCAACATGTATGACCTTATATGTTGATGAATGTGGTGCACTGAAATCATTCACTACTATTCTGTGACATCCATTAGTACTTGTTCTATGAAGCCGAGAGCCCTAATACTTGTTCTATGAAGCCGAGAGCCCTAATATTCAGCATATATGTGTTTATGATTAGGATGTGGTATTCCTTTTATTAGCACATGTGACTTTCTTTTTTTCTTCTACTGTATTTTTAAGTTGATGCCTCTTTTGTCAGTTATGAAAAGAGCTATGCTGGCTCTTTTTTAACTTCCATATCCTCAATGAATTCATTTCTGTTCTTTGATTCTTGGTCTGTAAGTACCTTTGCCAGTGAGGTGTGTTTCTTAATTCAAACAGATAGTTGGACCTTGTTTATAAATCCAATCAGGTAGACTGTGTCTTTTAATTGAATAAAACTATTTATGTTTAGCATTGGCACTGAAAGAAGTTTGCTAATTTTTATAACTTTGTTGCTGTTGCTTTCAGGATGAGTAGATTATTACTTATTCTTTTCTCCCCATCCCCCAATACAGAATAGTCATTTGCTGGTTTATTGTGTTGGACCAGACTCTTTCTCAATCCCTTTGCTCATGCATTTGCTGACTACCTTTATTCCTTCTCAGTGCTTAGTATTCCTTAAGCAGCCCCATCTGTGCTGGCTTAGTGGGCATGATTTTTTTTAGTTGTTATTGGCTTGAAATGTCCTCATTTTATAGGAACAACTTTAAAAGGCATTTTTTTTCCTGGATATAGCAATTTCAGTTGGCATTTATTTACTTTGATAGATTAAAATCTAACATTCTAGCCAGGAATGGTAGCACACATCTTTAATCCCACCATTCAGGAGGCAAAGTGTCTTAGTCAGAGTTTCTATTACTGTGAAGAGACACCATGACCATGGCAACTTCTTACAAAGGAAAACATTTAACTGAGGTGGTGGCTTACAGTTTCAGAGGCTTAGTCCATTATCATCATGGTGGGGAGCATGGCAGCATGCAGGCAGACATGGTGTTGGCTACATCTTGATCAGAAGGCAACAAGAAGTGAATTGTGACACTGGGTGGTATCTTGAGCATAGGAAACCTCAAAGCCTGCCCCCACCATGACATATTTCTTCCAACAAGGCCATATATACTCCAACAAAGACATATCTCCTAAAGAACCACTCCCTGTGAGCTTATGGGGGGGGGTCAATTGCATTCAAACTACCACACAAGGGCAGGTAGATCTCTCTGGGTTCAAGGCCAGCATGATCTATATAGCAAGTTCAGTAAAAAAAAAAAAAAGCCACTGCTTAACATTAAAACCCTATCTTAAAAACAAAACATGTAACATTTTCCTTTCCTGGGTCTTGGGTCTTTTGCTGCCAGGTCTCTTGCTATTCTGATGTGTGTCCCTCTGTGACCAAGTTATTCTTCTTCTCTTACAGCTTTTAATATTGTCTCTTTGTTGGTTTTGTTTTTGTTGTTGTCGTTATCTTCACTATATTGTGTGACAGAAATTCTTCTCTAGATGCTATCATCTAAATTTCTCTTGGGTTTGAATGCCTACTTGCTTCCTTAGACTTGGGGATTTTTTCTGCTATGATTTTGTTGATTAGATTTTTTTCACATTAATTTTTATCCTAGCTTCTTCTTCTCCGTGAATTCTTAGACTTGGTCTCTTGATCATGCCCCAGGGCTGTGAGAAGTCCCACTCGTACTCAGCTATTATTTCTTTTCCTTTACTGATGCTTGAACAGAGCAGCCTCTCAATCGTGTTCTCCATCCCTAACTTTTTTTTTTGTCTGTTTGGTCTAGTTCATTGGCGATGTTTTCACTATATGGTTCTGTTTGAGTAATTGGGTTTTTCATTTCCGATGTTTCTATGATTTTCTGTCAGAATTCTTCTTGAATGTCTCATCCATAGTCTGACTTTTTCATCTATTTGCTGACTTGCCTCCCCAGCCAATGAAATCATTTCTGGGCTTCACCAGCTATTTGTAGCCTAATCAAAGTTATTGATCATTTTGACACTTCATCTTCTTAATTTTTCGCATGGCATTTTGTTCACTTCAGTATCTGTGACTCCAACGGTGGAAGTCACATTTCTGTAAGGGTCATGTTGCCTTATTTTTTGTGATTGTCTGTACATGTGCTTTTGGGTTGTGACTTGCACACCTGAGTCTGGGTATCAGTTTGGGCTTTATTAGAGGTTCTTCTAGATTAGGAGTTCTCAGCCTGTGGGTCTTGACCCCTTTCACAAGGGTCATACCAGATACCAGATACCCTTCATATCAGACTTTAACATTATGATTCATAACAGCAGCAAAGTTACAGTTATGAAGCAACAACAAAAATTGTTTTACGGTTGGAAGATTGAAAATCACTCTCCTGAGTACTGAGCACAATATTCTTAAGGGCCCAAGCCTCAGTAGCATTCAGAGGGAAAAATAAGCAGCTGTACTTAAGGAGAAAATGAAAATCACAACTTTAGTATTGACTAAGTATGGCTAAATACTTAGGAAATGGTAGGCTGCATAGGAGTAAGGACACTGAGTAAGAACCTGCCTTTGGTTCTTACTCAGACAATAGAGTTGATGCTGACCTCTGCTTCTGTTCACACACCTATCCTCCTACCTTCCCGAAAATGGTCACACCCACTCTTCTCCCTCGGGAAGCGACCACCAGTGATATCCATGGGGATAGGAAGCTGTTTCAGGAAGATCAAACTTTCCTTGCTAGAAACCATCAAATTTCAGCTTTTGTAAAACTTGCTCAGTTCTCGGGAAAATGTCCTTCAGGGAGGCAATGAAAAGACCTCCCTAGGATGGTCATTGGTCTTGTATATACTATGAAAAGATTCTGATGGGGCTGAGCCTCTTTAAGCAATAGCTAGAGGCTACAGCTGCACACTAATGAAAGAGGTTTTCCCTTATCTCTGAGTGCTGAGAATGTCTGCATGGGGAAGGCTGAGCCCCCTTAACAGTAGCAACAACAGTGCCAAGTCAAACAAGATACACAAATATACTCAAAATCAAAGCTCATTGACACCACTGATGGCCATACCATGGACAGCGGCAATTGTAAGGCAGAGTGCATTATGAGGTTAAAATTATTTAGGATGACTGAAGAAATAGCGAATAAATGTAATAAAGGAATCATCAGGAGAGAGGGAACAGGACACCAAAGCAAGGCAAAGAACAGCGGAAATGTTCTTTATGAAGAAGAAAGGGGGTACAGGATGCAAGGCTAAGGGCAGGTTCACTGGTGGAAGCATCAGCTGCACAAGTCTGGCAGCCTGAGGTCAATCCCTGGATCCTTCAGTGCAAGGATGGATGGAGAGAACTGACTCTTAACAGCTGCTCCACAGCACACATGCATGCACGTGCTCATACACACACACACACACACACACACACACACACACACCACTAATTAAAAATTTAAAAGAACAAGAGATACAAAAATGATTATGCAAATGAAAACTTACATCAATAAAAATTGATAAATGCACAAAGGGAAATAAAAAATTAAAACAAAAAAACTTGTAAAAAAAGTCAAAATTACTAAAATTATAGTAAAAGTATGGAAACACAAAGAGCAATAACAAGACAAAATGTTAGAATAGCTTCTTCCTGTGTCATCAATGACTGGGCGCGGTGCCGTTCTCACCCATCCTATAGTTTATGGTGGCACTGAGCATGTACTGGACGTGGTTCCAATGTCCTCAGAGCCGGCTTCACTTCAGCAGCCTCGCTGTTTCTCACACCTGGGGTATCTTCTGGCTAATCTTAGCTTTGTAGTCCGTAGGCAAGGCAGCTTCACCACTCTGCAGCCCTCCCCTGCCCATTTCATGTTCTCTGGGGTGGCTAATGTCCTATCCAGGGTGTGTGTCCCGTGTGTGCTGGGCATTGGAGATGCAAACACAGCACTGTTTCATCTGGACAATGTGAAACTATTTGTGCTTTCAATGCCCTTAGGCATTAAACACCTTCCGGAGGGATCTCAGGTGGCAAACAGTGTGCTGGCCTCCAGGATTCTCCATCTGCACCACAGAGAACCTCGGGCCACAGAAGTGGCTTCAGAGTCCTCTGCCTACTGACCTCAGGCCCAGAGATACCAGACCTCCCAGCTGTTCTGAGGTGATGAGCTCCTCTCCTAGTCACAGGACAAGGCCACATTCTCCTGTTTGTTTCTTTGTCTAAGGTGAGCCTTCTGGCATCTGGATTTTATGACTTGTATGCATCGAGCACACCACTGTCCTCTTCCACGACTCTTCCAGGGCTGCCTCTTACCCTGGGACTGTGGAAGCTTGGCTTTAGCTCAGTTTTAACCAATAGCTTCTCAGTATATCATGAACCACAGCACTCCTGTCTAAAGATTGGTGACAAAATGAAATGCCTGGCCACGGGTGACCCACGGTGTCAGATGAAGAACCTGCTTCAGCTTCCCCTGACCAGGAAGCCGCAGCTGGAGTCTCACACTTCCTTTTCGTGAGCCACCTTCTGTTTGCATGTGTTGTTCACTATCCTGCCATTCCTTTGTAGTTTCTGAAGCTCTTCCACTCTTTCTGCCTTGCATGGTGTCTGGTCTTTGGTATCTGGACTTTCTCATTCATTGTGCTACATGCAGGTAGTTTCTAATCTGCTATCTTTAGAAAATAGAATTTAATTTAAACTACAGACACACACACTACATATATGATAACATGTAACACAGATGACTGATTCTCTAGATTGGTCCATGATTTCAATGTGATGCAAGTCTACTCTTTCACAGAGATGCACACTGAGATGAAGATGTTGTGGATGAAAGACTAAAGCATTGCAACAACTAAGTCTCAGAGGTGAGCAAGAAAGCACTTCCTCGAGCATTCATTAAGCTTTCTATAAAAGAGTGTTGATAAGGCTGGGGCAATAATCTGGTGATTCATCTTCTAAATGGGATGGAGTAACTATGCCAGAAGAGCAGCCTACAAGGTACACCATACAATTTGAAAACCTAAACTATATAACTTGCAGAAAGAAATACACGAGAATATGACCAATTAAGATAGGCCAGGATTACTTAGATGAGAAAGATACTTTATTTAGATATTCCTTTTCATAAAATATAAAAGAAAAACAATGTGAGTAAAGGAACTGTTTAGAAGTCAAAGAAAATATGCTTCAAGCCTTGTGTCTGACAAGAAAGGATCTAAATTTTTTTAATTGTTTGGGACAGGCAGCATTCTATGCTGCCCTTTAAGTGTTTACCAAGCTGTGTATTCAATTACAATCAGCAGGTGCAGGAAAGGCTGGTGTTGTCCCCTACCCCATGGCTGGAAGCGGAAGGCACTCTATCGGCTAGATTCCCCTCTCGCTTTCGTTTTTCCTGGTCCTGGTATGGAGCTTCTGAAAGTCAGTGTTCCCTCAGTATTGCTTTGCTGTGTGTGCTTCCTGAAATGAAGAGTCATTTCACAAATGAAGGAGAGTCTCATTTGCAATAGATGCTTGCAAACGGCCCAAAGGCTCTTAAAAACCGCAACCACACCTCAAAGAACTTCCCTGCTTTCGTGCCGAACATTCAGTGTTTTTTATTTCTAACACAGTAATCCACATCACTGAAAATTCAGAAAATAGAAAAATAAAGGCAAAAATCTTCAGTGGAAAAGGGTGGCTAGCTTCTGTGCAATTTCATGTGCATTTTTTGTTTTAATATATTCTTGTATACATTTTCACATATACTTTAGGAGATATATATATATAAACAGGTTATATACATCTATAAATCTGGTAATTTGAACTTTATATTTTATCCTATTTTAATTCACTTTTATGGGTATGAGTGCTTTGACTATATGTGTATCAGCATTCCACATGTGTAAAGTGTGTACGGAGGCCAGAAGAAGGTGTTGGATCTGCTGGAGCTGGAGTTACAGGTGGTTGTGAGCCACCCTGAGGGTGTTGGGAATCGTACCCAAATCATCTGGAAGAGTACCCAGTGCTTTTAACCATTGATCCATCTCCCTAGCGCTGTATTTTCTCTTTATGAAAGTAAGGATGGGGTGCGGAGATGACTCAATGAATACAAATTCTGGTTACACAAACCTGGTCAGTGTTCCTGAAACCCACACAAGAAGCCAGATGTGATGGTGAACACCTGCAAACTTAGGAAAGATGCGAGGTAAATACAGAACCACCTGGAAGTTCACAGGCCAGCCAAGCTCAGAATACACAAAACCAATAAGACAGCCCCACCTCAACAAAGTGGACGGAGAGAGCTGACACTCAAAGGTTGTCTTCTGCTTCCTGTCTTCACTAATCCAATGTGGTATTCAGGCACCCATATTGCTACAAATCACACACACGCACGCATGCATGCACGCACACACGCACATGCACACACACATGCAAACCAAGTAACTACATTTTAATTAATTCTTCACTGTATAGTTTATGTTTAGTTTATTATCTATCTATCTATCATGTGTGTGTGCATGTGTGCACATACACGTGTTATGTTGTGAGTGTGCTCCTGTGCATACGCATAAGTCAGAGGACAGTGTGTGGGAGCTAGTTCTCTCTTTCTTACCATGTGGGGTCCAGGGATTGAACTCAAGTCATCAGTGTTGGTGGCAGGAACCTCTACCTGCTAAGTCATTTTCTCACTGACCCTAAAAAGAGATACTTTGAAAAGAAATGTAAGCAACTTGTCAAAATGTAAAAATTGAAAATACCAAGCAAATAATAATGCTTGCTGTGGTGGTTTAAAAGAAAATGGCCCTTACAGGGAGTGGCACTATTAGGAGGTGTGGCTTATTAGAGGAAGTATGTCACTATGGGGGTGGGATTTGAGGTCTCTTTTGCTCAAGTTTTCCTCAGTGTGACAGTTAGTTCAACTTCCTATTCCTTGAAAATCAAGATGTAGCCAGCATGACATCTGCCTGCATACTGCCATGCTCCCCACAAGTGATGATAATGGACTGAGTCTCTGAAACTTAAGCGAGGCACCCAAATTAAATGTTTTTCTTTACAAGAGTTGCCATAGTCATGGTGTCTCCTCACAGTCCTTAACTAAGACACCTGTCAAACAAACTGCAATCTTTGTGGCATTGTGGTCATTTGGGGTTGTGACAAATGGGAATGAGTATGGGCACGGGCCCTTCATTACATTGCTGATTAAAATTATTTCTGTGCCTTAATAACAGGAACCATGACAGTCCTTAGACAGAACTCATAGACTGAATGCTGCCTTGTCCTGCAGGGCTTAAGATCTGACCTGACCAAAGGAATGAGGAGATAAAGAAAGAACGATGCAAAAGCAGAAATGCTGGGATTCGGTGGGCTGAGCCCTCTGCTGGAGCAGCACCAACTACTCAACAAACTGAAACTCAGCACTTTTATACGCTCATGTACAACACAGGGGGAGGAGTTAACTGTCTCAGTAGGAGGTCTCTGGAGGGGAGCACTCTCGGGCTGTGCACATCTGGGAAGAAGAAGGAAGCTGCAGTTGCTAGTGTTTGCACACACTGCCCACATTCCCACTTAGGGCAGAAGAAAGCTTTGTCAGTTCCAAGTCTGGCCCATATGGGGAAGGCTTTGGCATCCCATGGATCTGAGGCATTCAGTCCTTGACATGACTGTGCCCATGTCAACAATATGTGCTTGCCCTGGACTTGGTCTGCTCTTTACACATCTACTCAGGACTTCCTCTGCTCCCCACAGGATGCCTTCTCCCTTTGGAAAGACTGTGATTCATTCATAATTGAAACAACAGCAACAATAAGCGACTCCTTATTACATAGTAGCATATGTGTTTCTCTGATTAACTGTTTTTAATTACAAATATTATTGCATTTGGAAAAATCACCAAAGCTCAAAGTATATTCACTGGAAGCAAGGCTCTCTTGTATATGTATTTCCTTAGTCTCTGTCCCCTGATTGCGTTACATGTGTTATTATTACTCTTATAAAGTAATATTGTCTGTATTCTTTTTGTTTATGAAAGGGGAGTGGTTTGTATGTGCTGTATTATATTGTTGCATGATTTTTCCCTGGGAAACAGTGAACAACTATCTGTTTACCCCAGAGAACAATGCTGACAACAGACTGAAGAGATAATTCTCTCTGAGTCTACCTCACAGAACTAATGAACCTTGGTGCTATTTAAAGGAGCAGGGACCACACAGAGGCAGCTTCATTACTGAAAACACCCAGGTCAACTAGAAACTGGCTTCTTGGAAAATTTCTTCTCCCTCAGAAATTGTTAAGTGCTTACATAACCTTAGGGAGGGGTCTTGTGAATCTTGAAACTTCATGAGTTTCATGACCTTCCTAAGCCTCCTAAATGTGCTTAGTTTCCCAAGGTTTAAAAGCCTCCACTCTCCATGAGGGAATAGCTCAACTCAGAAGGATTGAAATTGGAGGGATATAGCAATACACCACTCCCCCTTCCTCTGGTTCTGACATTCTCTCTGCCCCATTTTCTCCTCTGTGGTGTCCCCTGAGCCTTGTATAGATAGATATACAAGTAATACAGCTATCTGATATTTTTTCTTTTTAACTTTTGAGCCAGGGTCTCATTACATAGCCCTGGTTGGCCTAGAACTCACTATGTATTCCAGACTAGCCTGAAACTCCCAGAGATCTTTCTGCCTCTGACTTCTGAGTGCACTATGAAGCAGGGCTGGAGATCCCAAGGAAAGGCTGCTGATGGAAATGAAGCCTCAACTTCAGTGGAGAGGCCAGGATATTGGAGATGCCAGGGCTGTGCGATGGTTACCAATGACAGTGGCAGGTGTGGAGTAGAGCCAGTTTGAGGCTGCAGGATAAGCTGTGTTTGCCTCAGATGGCAAAGTTGGAGACATGGAGCGACCACAGCCCTTTGGGGCCCAGAAGGTCTTGAGTTCAGATTTCAGATGCTAAGATATTTGCACTTCTGCATTTGAGTTTGGTCACTATTTGACTGTGAATGTACCCTGGTTCTTCCCTCTTGGAGTAGGAAGTATTTAATTTGTTTTTAATTTTACAGGACTCCGTAGATAAGGACCTTGGACTGTTGTCATTTTGGAATGCTGTAATTTTTAAAGACTGTAAGACTTTAAACATTGTACTCTCTCATATTGTGATAGTGCCATGAGATGTTGATGACAGACAAGAAAGGACAGTATATTGACTTAATAGTGATGTGTTTATGTAACAAGGTGACAAGGTCAATTGAACAGGTTAGTTTTTTTGTCATCCTGACATAAGCTAGTGTCAGCTGAGATGAAGGAATCTCAACAGAGAAAATGATTCCATCACATTAACCTCTAGGCCTGGCTGTGGAGTGTTTTCCTTTCTGATGATTAATTTGGAAGGGCCTAGCCCACTGTGCATAATGCCATTCTCAAGCAGTGGGTCTAGGTTGTATAAGAAAGCCAGCTGAGCAAGCCATGGGCAGTAAGCCAGTAAGCAGTGTTCCTCCATGATCATGCTTCATCTTCCGTCTCTAAGTTCCTAACTTGAGTTCTCGGCTGGCATTCCCTCAGTGTTGGGCTGTGACCTGCGGTTTGGAAGCTGAAAGGAAACATTTCCCCTCTGAGCTGTGTTGTATTGCAACAATAGGTAGCAAACTAGACCAACACCCACTCTTGGGTTCCCTCAAAGGACACTCCATTCTCAGACAGCTCATCTTTGACTTCATGTCCCATCATCACTCATAGAAAAGAGCCACAGCGACAAGACACACCATCCTATACCATATGAGTAAAGGCAGCCATGTCCGGATTGCTCTCCTGAATGCTCCACCCTCAGACAGATCACACTTAGCAGCACATCTGACCATCCATCACAGGGGCCATGCAACTACCCCCCTCAACTTATCTTTTGTTATGCTTGGCACATATTTGAGTACCAATTGCATTCTGCCACTCTCCTAGACAGACATGAGCAAATGAGCAAATGAGTAATTCTATCCAAGGCTAGTTTAGGGATCCACTAAGTCTATCAGAATTACTCACAAAAGCAGGGATAGATCATGGGTGACTTGAGGGAGCCCACCTTTCTCAAAGGTCCACAGCCTTGTGGGTGATGGCACACAAAAACTGAAATCCTGAAGCTCCTAGCCCATCTTTCAGGCAGATCCACTGAGGAGTCTCCCATCTTCCAGCAAGTAGTATCTTTTACTCATATTATCTTAAGGAGATGAGGTCTTGTAAACCATGTAACATTCTGAATTTGTTGAGTATTGTCAGTTTCTGGGTCTTGAAATATCCCTTTCTCTCTCTGGAAGGGAATGTTTTAATTCAGAAGAAACTCCTACACAGCATATACCTCTGTGGCTTTTCTTACATATTTGGGATATATATATATTATGATGTATTATATGATATAAATATATATTTCTATTCATTAATGTCAACCTCCTTTTTCTTCATGTCCCTATGGAATTATAACATAAAGGATTTAATTGCTTTTCTAATAAGAAATATGTAGATCTGTTAAAATTGTCCTTTGTGTACAGTGATGGTGGCAATAGAGGGTTACAGTGGAGGTCACACATGCCACGAATACAGTGAAAGTCAGAAGCCAGTTTGCCAGTCTGTTCTCTCCTTTTACCACGTGGGTCCTGAGGATTGAACTTAGGTGTCAGACTTGGCAGCAAGTGCCTTTAATCATTGATCTCTCTCACTGACCCATCTTTTATTTTTTTCCATGATAAGCATTGAACATTCTAAATTATTTCTTGTAGAATTGCTGAGTAGGTAAGTATGACTACTTAAAATTTGTCAACTATATATACCTATTTTATTAGTCAGGGTTCTCTAGAGGAACAGAACTGATAGGATGCCTATATAGAAAGGGGATTTTTTTAGAGTGGTTGATAGGCTGTGGTCCAGCTAGTCCAATAATGACTGTCTATCAATGGAAGGTTCAAGAATCCAGCAGTTGTTCGGTCCACGAGGCTGGATGTCTGGTCTTGTAGACAACAGAATCGCAAAGAAGCGGGTTATAATGCCAGTGAAGGAATGGTCTTGCCAGTGAGAGCAAGAGCAAGCAGGGAAAGAGTGCAAAAGATTCCTTCTTTCATGTCCTTTCTATAGGCTGCCACCAGAAGGTGTGGCCCAGATTAAAGGTGGATCTTCCCACTTCAAATGATTTGATTTAAAAAACAAAATCAAAGATGTTTTAGATAACTCCAGATGTAGTCAAGTTGACAATCATTTTCATTTCCTATGTTCTGAAATACTGATCTCAAACTGTTTCCAGGATTCTACCCTTGTGAGAAAGCGTGTGTTTGCTTTTGACACACAGCTCACGCCCTGTGCTTCTGAAGAACACATTCTACACATTGCTAGCGCCAGGCACAGCAGAGAGCCCACAGAAACAACTAACTTGGCTCATAGGAACTCAGAGCCTGAACCAACAACCAGGGAACCTGCATGGGACCAACCTAAGCTCTCTACATGTATGTGACAATTGTATAGCTTGATCTATTTGGGGGACTCCTAACAATGGGAGCAGGGATTGTCCCTAATGCTCTCGCTGGCTTTTGGGAATCAATTCTTCATACTGGATTGCCTTGCACAGCCTAAATACAAGGGGACGTGCTTAGTATTATGACAACTTGATGTGCATGTTTTGTTGATACCCAAGGGAGATCTGCCCCTTTCTGAACAGAAACAAGGACGAGTGAGTTGAAGGGGGTGGGTAGGAGAGATGGGAGGAGAGTAGGGAGGGGAAACTGGTCAGGATGCAAAATAAATAAATAAGCAAGCAAATAAATAAGTAAAAATTTAGAAAGAATGTTTACTATCTCAACTCTATCAGTTGTTACTTATTTGCTAATTTGTTTTTTCAGTGGGTCTATTTTTTTTTAACAACCTTTTCTTACATGGCCTAGTTGGCCGGGAACTCACTCTGGAGGCCAAATTGACTTTGAATTGGCAGCGGTTCTCCTGTCTTAGCCTTACAAGTGCTGGGATTACATTGCCTGACTCACTGCTACTGAGAATTCCTGCGATTTTCAGAGCTACTGGGAAGGCTAAATGAGCACTGATTGTTCTTTCAGAGGGTTTAGTTCCCAGTACCCACATGGCAGCACAAAAATCTCTGTAGCTCTACTAGTTCAGGGGATCTCACATCCTCTTCTGACCTCTGCAGGCACTGCACACACGTAATGCACTTACAAAGGCCTAGGGAAAACATTCATATATGTGTAATAATCATAAATAAATCTTTTTAAAGGAACTTGTTGCACTTTAGGAAGTCAAGTCTTCATGATAATCTGTTGCATTTTTGAGTAAGTTAATAGTTTAATACGTTGTCTATGATAATTTCATTCATAAACATTGCTTGCTATTGATCCAAACTTAACAAACCTACTGACATTGAACAGGCTTTACTTTGGTTAAAAGAGTTCTCCAAGAATATTTTCCAAATGTTCTGTCTTTTACCATTGTGCCTATAGATTTGTAAAACCCATCTTTAGCTTTTACTACACTTGAAATTTATTTTGTTACAGTGAATGAGGTTATCGTTCAGATTTACTTTCTTATTTCAATATAGTTAGCATATTTGTCAAGAATAATAGAAGCTATTCATCTTTTAGCCACTGATATAAAAACAACTTCAGTTGTTTTGTATCATGAGTTACCACACATTTATTAGCTTAAAGCAACACAAGTTTCTTTCTTAGCCGTTCCTGAGACCTGAATTCTCCCCAGAGCTGTAGGGTAGAAACGATTTCTGCATATTCTCTGACTTTAGAAGGCTATCTATATACCTTTGCTGGTGGCTCCTCACTCCTACCTCTTCCTCCATCCCCACACTTCATCTTCTGACTTCAATGTTGCTGTCTCTTCCTTCATTTATGCAACCCTTGTGGCTGGGCTATGCCACCAGAACTCTCTAAACTAATCTTCCTCGTGGCGGCAATTGATGATGTGGTCATTTTGCCAATGTGTATATCTGTGCACCACACGCATGCTTGCTGCCCTCAGAGGCCAGAAGAAGGTGCTGGGTCCCCTGGAACTGGAGCTACAGATGGTTGTGAGCTGCCATACATGTGCTCTGAATTGAAACCCAGTGTTCTGCAAGAACAGCCAATGTCCTTACTCACTGAGCCATCTTTCTACCCCGAATGTCAAGATTCTTAATCACATCCTTTTACAAGGGATCAAGGTCCTCTTAACATGACCATGAACACACACACAGGAGTGATACATCTAGAAAACATCTAGCATGTGACCAGGAGGATGAGCAAGGACTAGGGCATCAGGACCACAGTGTGGTTAGCGGGATGCAGTGCACATCAGCTTCCCAGGGGTGATGATCTGGGAGCATGTGTATACAGTAGTACTACTATGCTCATCTTTGCTATAGCTTATTTATTTTAAAAGAAATCTGAAATAAAATGACAAAAACCTTATATTCTTTAAATCTGTACAGTAGTTTCTAGGTATTACACTCCTGTCTAGATGTATCTTTGTGTGGAAAGAGATCATCACTGTGGTAGGCTGAAAAATGGCCTGGAGAAGATGGGAGATGGGTGTTTCTTCACCTCCAGTTTGTTTCTTTTGAATGGACACAAAAATAGGATTTCTAGATTATACAGTAGCTTTGCTTTTTAACATAAAATCATTTTGTTATTTTATGTGCATAAATGTTTTGCTTGCAGGCATGTATGTGTGCCACATGCACGTCCCGATACTTGCCAAGGTCAAAAAAAGGGTGTTGGATGTCCTGGAACTGGCGTCACAGACAATTGTGAGCCACCACGTGGGTTCTGGAAGTTGAACCCAGGTCTTCTGGAAGAACAACAAATGCTCTTGGCCATTGAGCCCCTTCTCCAGGCCCAGTAACTTTATTTTTAACTGAAGGGATATTTTGCTGTTTTCAAAAATTGTTGCATCATTTTTATATTAACCAAAATAATACAAAAATTCAAGTTTTTCCACAAATTCTCAACATTTACCATTGTGTGTTTGTTGGTAGCTATCCTAAAATAATTGATATACTACTCAATCATGAGTATAGTTTGATTTTTGTTGTTTGCTATTGTTTTGTTTTGTCTTGTTTCCACTGGATGGTTAAGGGTACTGAGCCTCTTTGAACATTCACTAGACATTTGTTTGTCTCTGTTGAAGAAAAGCCCTTCGCCCATTTTAAATCATTTTTTTTAAAGTATTTTTTGTTTTATTTTGTCATTTAATTTTAAGAGCTCTCTGTGTGTCTTTGAACTAACTCTGTTTTATTTGCATTTTGTTCGTCTCCTCTACTGTGCCAAAGACTTTTGTTTGCTGTAATGTCTATGTCTGAGCTTTATTTCTGATTTTATGTCATATCCAAGAAATCATTGTTAAGGCCAACGCTAAATTTTAGGCTTTCTTGTAAGAACTTTAAAGTTTTGAATTTTTTTAAAAATAAGATTAATTTAATTTACATGTATTTAATTTAAGTGTGTGCCTACTTGAATGTATGTTCACCATGCATGCTTGGTGCTTATGGAAGCCGGGAGAGGGTGCCAGTTCCCCTGTAACTGGAGTTATAGACAGTTGTGAGCTGCCTAGTGTGGGTGCTGGGAACAAAACCGAGGTCCCCTGCAAGAGTAACAACATTCTAAACTGCTGAGTCACCTCTTCAGCCCCTGAATTTCAGATCTTCAGTTAAAACCTTATCCATTTTGTTATTTTTGTTTATAGTGAGGGAAAAAAAGACACCACAAATCTTGTTGGTATGGGCATCCACTCTTGTAGATCTCACTTGTTGAGGAAGCTGCTATTTCACCATTAGAGACACTCCCTTGTTGATAGGAAAAAGAAGCAAGGGGGGGGATTTTTTAAGACTACGTTTGCAGACGGTTGCAGATGATCTGTTTTTATACATAGAAAATGCAGAGAACTTCACAAACAGACACACAGAGATGGGAGAGGGTGGGGTAAACGCTGTTAGAAATAACTGACACATTTCTAAATGTTGTAGAGTGTAAATTCAGCATACCCAAATTAGTTATATTTCTCTATGCCCATAACAAAGTAACTTCAAAGAAAATTAAGAACACACTTATGGATAAAAATGTTTTTGAAAAGGTGGCTCTTAAGAGCTCAGGCAATTCTGAGCCAGGAGCATCATCCTTCCTGACATTAACAAAACCACCGTTCACCTTTTAAATAAGATTTTCTAGAAGTTTTTCTTTTCCTTCCCTCCTTTCCCCTTCCCTCCCACCCTCTCTCCCTCCCTTTCTTTCTTCCCTCCTTTTTTTTTCCAGAGCTGAGGGTTGAACCCTGGGCACCGAGCATGCTCAGCAGGCTCTCTATCCCTAAGCTGTATCCCTAGCCCTGACCTTTTCCATTTTGTTCTTATTTTCTATTTCGGTCCTGGATATGATGACTGCTGTTCTGCTTGCCCTATTTTTGTGGTTTAGTTCGTTTTGTTTTACTGGGGACCAGAGTTATATCCTGTGCTTCCTGTAGTATTTCCTGTGTGTTTAAAACCATTAATTTATGTGTATATTTTAGCTGTATCACTTAAGTTCAAATGCATTTGATTTTAAATATAGTCTCTAATTAAAATTGTCTTAAAACTTCTTGTCTCCTGATAGTTATATGTTTAGGGTTCTAAATATATGGAACACTTTGTTGTTGTTCATTTACCTTTTATTGGACTACAGATTTAAACTACAGTTTGTTATTGTTTTAATTTTTAATATTAGAATAAATAACTTGCAATCAGTCATAGTCTTAGCTTGTTTTCTGTTGTGTTAACAGAACACCTCATACTGAGTAAATCATAAACACAGGGGCTTCTTTGCACATGACTCTAGAATCCGGAAAGTCCACGAATAAGAGCAGCATGTGGGGTGTTTTCATGCTGCCTGACACTAGGGGGTAAGGCAGTAAGCTTTACTCTGGAGGGGAGAGAGGACTTGGGAGCCCACTTCAATCAAAGTAAGGAATGAACCCAGGAGACCACTGCAGAGGAAATGGTAGTAATCCATTCCGATGGACAGAGCTCTCATGGCCTGATCACTCTGTAGAGACTCATTTCTTAATATTATTAAAATGGCAATTAGGGGCTCTAGAGATGATTCTTTCCCATGAAAGCAGCAGGACCTGAGTTTGCATCTTTGGCACCTACACAGAAAGTCTGAGGGGGTGTGGTGCACATCTGTAACCCAAGTGTTGGGGAGGATGCAGACAGAAATAGACAGATCTCTGGGGATTGTTGGCCAAACAACCTAGCCATATCAGTGAGAGACCCTACTTCAAAAAATAAGGCAGAGAGCAAATGAGAAAGACGTTCTGTGCTTACTCAGACCTCTACATACATGTGCACACAAATGCATACATATGCACACGTGCACCTGCACATGGAAGTCCCACACCTGCACATGCATACACCATACCCACCTGGGCAGCTAAATTTCAGTATGCATTTTGGAGAGAGTTTTTAAATTGCATCATCTTCATTTTCACTGCCCTCACTTTCTTCATTTCTTGAGACGTGGCTACACCCTTTGCATTTGGGGTGTTTGAAAAGCAATCCTAGTTCACATTCACATTCATTTTTAATGTTATTTCTGCAGAATTCAAATTCTGGGTTAGTTTTTGTATTTTTATTTTTTTTGTTTTGTTTTGTTTTTTTCAAAACGGTGTTCTCTTGGTGATGTTTGTCTCCTTGTCTCCATTCCTAGTATCAGGATGCTGATCTGCTCATCTGCCTAAAGGGTCTTTTTCCTGTTGGTTTTCAACATATCCACTGCAACGTCCTCATTTTTTTCCCCTGTACTCGGACTTATAGTCCATAAAGGCTCATCCATTGTTTCCTTGAGTGTATTTGTTCGTCTCCCCTTTTCCTCTTGTGGGAAGGCATTACATATACAGACCAAGCACACCTTCCTGCCAGGAGGAATTGTGATTCCTAAGTAAGCTTCAGGGATGTAGCTCTCTCTGTGAGCCATTCTGTAGGGAAGTGTCAGTGGGGGATTACAACACAGAACCTGAATTTTGCTATTTTCTCAGGACTTTTCTCTCACAGTGGCTCTTAGTTGTCACCTCCTGATATTCATGCCCTGGTGCTGAATAGTTGAATGAAGCTGATCTGTGGAACTTAATGAGGTTGTTGCAGAAAAGGCAGAGTATAATTTCAGAGGCAAAAGATTTTGCATTTTTTTGTTATGACATCTTGGATTACTTGGTCTGAGGGAATCCAGAACATATGAGGGAAAACAAACAGCCCTGTGGGGAGAACTGCATGGCAAGGAATGGAGTCCTTCTGCCAACAATGACAAGGAAATGAGATCTACTTACAGCCACATACAGAGGCCATGAGGGAAGAGAATCCTTTATATGACCACGCTCTGGCCCTTAATTTGACTGTAACTTTGTATAGAAGCTAAAATCACTCAGCTAAACTATTTTGAAATTGCTCTATGATATAATAAGTCTCTACCTATTTCTCAATTTGCTGAGTTGCTGGATAATTGGATGCATACCACCAGATAACCGAGGCATACTTTCTATTGTCCCAGGGGATGGATATTCTAGGTTAGGACACTTTCCCACTACCTTTTAGTGAACCCTGTTTTACTTCAATTGAAACATAACAACTATACTGCAAGGAAGCTTACTATTCTTATAAAGAGAGTGGGTATTTTATCATTTATCCTTCCCTCTCCTAACTTCTTACGGTAACATATAGGATTAAGGAATTCTGTACACGCTAGGGATCCTGGTCAACATGTTAAGCTGTGGGTCACTGTCTCTGTGTCTTATAGATCTGGGGCCTCTGACATATTGCCCCTATGTGTCCATATGAGTTATTTTTCTATTGCTATGGTAAAATAGCATGACCAAGGAAAGTCTATTGGCCTTATAGTTCCAGACAGTTAGAGTCCTCCACATCTGTGGACCAGAGGCAGCAGGTAATAGGTGTCATGAATAGTGCAGCAAGCTGAGTGCTCACTCCTTGAACCACAAGTATGAAGCAGAGACAATGAGTTAAAAATGGTGTGTCTTGAAACTCCAGTTCCAAACTTCCTCCAGCAATGCCACACCTCTTAATCCTCCCCAAACAGTGCCACCAACTGGGGACCAAATGTTCAAATGCCCAAGACTATGGGGGGCATTTCATTCAATCACCACAGGAACCAATACTGTATGTACTTTGAGGATTATTGTTAAGTCTAGAGTGTAGAGCGTCTTTCTTAATAAAACGATGGGCATTTTGATTCAGTTTGATTTGACCTAATTGGACTTTTTTTGTGCCGGCGGAGCTGCCCTTTTCTTTTTTTTTTCTTAACAATTATGAAGTTTGAGAAGGCAGTGTGAGAGTGCTGTGTGGACTGTCCTGAAGAACACCCTGGGGTTAGAGGATTGGACTTTTCTGTTCTGTTTTTATAGTCTCATAAAATACCAATTGCAAATGGTTACTTGATGGCTACTTGCCAGTGCATGTGCAAAGGTAAGAAGGGTTTGTGAGGGCTGAGCTGCTTGTGGTGATTGGCAGCTGTATTGACAAATGTGTGGACCTGGCTCACTTGTCAGGAAGAAGCAATAGATGGTCATTAGGAAATACTGGCTTGCTGAAGAAGACTGAGGGAGATGTTGTGGGAATGAACAGTGGTAGATTTGGGGGTTCTGTTTGTTTGAGGGGGGTGTATATGTTTCTCTTTCTTAAAACTTGTGCTTTTAGACTATTAAGTGGTTTTGAGGATATTTCAGGCCATATTGGGTGTGGTCTTTTCTCACAACCCATCTTTCCAAGCTACATGTTGTATGATTTAGTTTCTACAATGGCTAAGCTGGGGTGTCGGTGTTATTGCCTTGAATGAGCCCTGGAGAACTGGTGGGCTGTTATTCCTCAGTATTCCCCTGAGCATGTTTCCAGGGAGGCCTTGGCTTGAATGCACTATCCAGTCAGTTACAGGCATAGACAGTGAAGCAAAGGAAGAAAAACTGCCCCACCCCCAGGCATCCTCGTTCCCGTGCTACCTCTGTCTCCATTCCAGAAAGGACAAATTTCCTGCTGCCGACCCCTCCAACAGCAGATTCCAGTGTTTTGGCTTTTGACCTTCCAGAGTCCCAGGCTGCTTCTTGGACGGAGCTACACTACCAGACTACAGACTGCCATTATGGACCATTTAGCCTCTGCGGCTGTGTGAGTCAGCCCAATAAACCCCCTACTGGGTCCATTTCCCCAGAGAACCCTACCTAATAAAATACCTGGCTGAGCAGAGTCTCAGAGAACCAACCAGCAGAGACTCTGAGATAGGAGGCTGCATACCGATGGTCACTTGAGTTCCTGTTCATCATCTTAGCCTTCTTGATTGGTCCCCGAAGAGTCATATCGGGCCAACAACTCCAGTGTAAACTTCATATGTGCATGCTTCTAACCTGCCATCCTCCCCGTTGACTGATGATGTGTTCCCATGGTGTACATAACAAGGCTTGATGATGGAAAGCCACTCCTTCAAGTCACATGACTGGAAAGTTATGGACCAATGCACAAGCTGTGGTCTTTGGCTCCTGGAGCCCACAGACTTCCTGCTAGGATACGTTGCCCCTTATTTAACTAGTGCTGGTCTCTGGTCTCTCATGCTGCATATTTAAGTAGCTCAGATTCCCTGGCAAGTTCAGGGCCAGTTTTCTCTTCCCTGTGAGGTCATTCCTTTGAATAGAAGCTAAATGATCTGCAATGAAACACGGCTCTTGCCATGGAGTCTTTACAGATGAGAGTCCTTCCCTGATCTGTGAATCTGACCCTGGCCGCTCTCACTGCCAATCCTTGGGCCTATGCCACATTAAAAGCTTTTTGCTAGAATTCACTCACCGCCTCAGCCCTCTTTAAATGCAGAAGGGCATGTCCCATTCAGAATGACCTGCAGCTGTTCTGTGCATCCTGGGTGCCGTGCATCCTGCATGTGGATGGATGAGCTCAATCACAAGCCCACTGCCCGAAAGGGCTAGATGCAGAGTTGATGCTGTTGAAGTCCATTGGAGCTGGGAGCAGTAATTCTCAAAAGTGGGGCCCCCAGCCTGCGCAACATCACCTGGGTACTTGTTAAGGTGTTAGACTCTTCGGTTTCACCACAGAAATTTAGGGAATCAGCCTCGGGAAATCTGAGTTTCAGTAAGTTCTCCATGAGTCTGGCATATGCCTAAGCTGGAGAGCTTCTAGCTTTCAATGGATTCACAAAAGCACTGGGCATTCAAATGCTGTGTTCTATTACAGCATCGGTCCTGTACCCAAGTCCACACCACACTGCTCTAATTAAAAATAAATAATAAGAATAATGATGATGATGGTGGCGATGCTGTTCATTCATCTGAAGAGAAGAAACCAGCTCTTACTGATAGAAAGGCTTGTTTAGCCCAGTATTAATTTCCTGGGTACTGAGCAGTTTCGTATCAACCTAAAGTCTTTTCTGAATTGAAAACCGGTTTCCTGTTAGTTTCTATAGTTGCTAGAAGAGGGTGAGAACTAGTCATTTGCTGTCTCTCAGAGCACAAAGCAGCACACAGTAAGAGGTGGAAGGAGTGGGTTGGGAATCCATTCTGACATGGCTCCCACCCTGTAAGAGCAGCAAATTCTGCGACACCTTCCCCTCTTGTCCAGTTTCTCACTTCCGCAGCCACCCTGTGGGACATCCAGGATTCCTACTTGGAGGAGACAAAAGGACTGTCTGCCTGGCTCTTGTCAGTGACTGAGTTGACAGCTTTATGTCCTCCGAAGAGGGAGGACCTGAAAGGAACTGTCTGAGACTGTCTCTGTGTGGCCAGGAGGGAAGATGGCTGTTTTTATAGAGGAAGAAAAGCACCGAGCCAGGGAAATAAGACGGAAAGACCATAAAGGTCTCAGGTTGGCAAAACCAATTAGTAGATGTTTATGAAAGATAACCCCCCCCCAGGTCAGAGAGGATTTGCTTTGATGTGGGTACCCTTGGGTTTGCAAGATGGATTAGCATCCTCTCTACAGTGGTTAAGGGAGAAAGACCCCGTCTCCTGCTAGAGACTCCAGCCAGCTGTGCGCCCTTGGGCAGGCGCAGGCGACTTAAAGTTCCAGGCAGCCTATCTTCAGCTGCTACAGGAGGGGATTATGGTGGCACTCAAGTCCCCTTCTAGTTCTGACAGGCCAGCAAATTCTTTCTGATTCCTGCAACGTTGGAGGACACGTCAGAGCTCCCCTGCAATGTTGGGGGACACGTAGAGCTTCGCTGCAATGTTGGAGGACACGTTAGAGGTCCTCTGCAATGTTGGGAGGACTATCAGAGCTCTCTGGCAATGTTGGGGGGACACGTCAGAGTTCCCCTGCAATGTTGGAGGGACACGTCAGAGCTTCCCCGCAATGTTGGAGGACACGTCAGAGCTCCCCTGCAATGTTGGAGGACACGTCAGAGCTCCCCTGCAATGTTGGAGGACACGTCAGA
>LOEQ01000086.1:1132152-1147273 GCA_001685075.1 Bramus lutescens | reverse complement strand
TTGCAAACAGATGTTCAAAAGTATAAAGCATACATCAGCAGTTTGGAGTCACATTCGTCCATCCTAGACCAGAAACTGAGTGGTCTTGATGAAGAAATTGGTAGACTAGGTAAGCAGAGCTAAGGGATCATTTAGATTGGCCTGTGGGCCTTTGTAAACAGCTATGTGATCTTTTCTTTGTTTGCTAACTTTCTGTAGTAGTTATCAAGTTTTCAGTATTAGTTCTTTCAGCCAAGCGTAGTAACACACACCTTTAATCCTAGCACATGGGAAGCAGAGGCAGGTGGAACTCTGTTGAGTTTGAAGCCAGCCTGGTCTACAAAATGAGTTCCAGGACAGCCAGAGCTGTATTGTGAGACCCTGTCTCAAAACAAACAAACAAACAAACAAAACAAAATATAATTGTCTGGGTTTTCATTCTTCCTGGTTTCTGTCCTCCCACCAGGTCCCACAGCCACTTATCCTCAAAGAAATCACACAGAGGTCTATATTAATGATAAACTCATTGGCCCATTAGCTCAGGCTTCTTACTAACTCTTTTAAGTTATATTAACCAATTATTCTTATCTATGTTAGCCACATGGCTCGGTACCTTTTTCAGTGGGGCAATTACATCTTCCTTCTTCTTTGTTTGGGACAGGACTGGGGAGGAATGGGCTTCTTCCTTCCCAGAATTCTTCTGTTCTCCTTGAGCCACCTCTACTTCCTATGTGGCTACTGGCCAATCAGCGTTTATTTAAAACATAATTGACAGAATATAGACAATTGTCCTGCACCAAATAATAATTATTTTTTTTCTCTCATAGCTCCAAATGTAATCTAAGAGCCAATGAATATGTGCTTGCCAAAGGACTCAGGAAGAATCTATTTTTCCAGCTTCTGTGGCTGACAGCATGTCTGGGCTTATGTCCACATCACTCTAATCTCTACCTCCATCTTCTTACTGTCTTTTCTCTGCATCCTCTTTTTTTCTTCCTTTAAGACTGTATTTGTATCACATGCTGGTTTTGAATTGAAGATCCTCTGGCCCCAGCCTCCAGGGGGCCATAATAATACATAGCCCAAGCTCGCCTCAAACTCAAAATCTTGCCTCCAAATATTAGAATTATAAATTACCACCACACCCTTCTCCCTTCCGTCCTCTTTTTTGTCTTTTCTTTTTTCTTTTTTTTCTCATTTTTTTTTTTTGTTTGGTTTGTTGGTTTGGTTCTTTTCTTCCAAGATAGGGTTTCCCTGTGTAGTCCTGGCTGTCCTGGAACTCTCTATGTAGACCAGGCTGGCCTTGAACTCACAGAGATCAGCCTCCTGAGTGCTGGGATTAAAGGTGTGTGCCATCACTGCCCAGCTCTTTTTCTTTTTTTTCAAGTTTTATGTATACGTTAAATTTATGTGTAACACATGTGTACCTGATACCTTCAGGTCAGAAGAGGGTGTCAGATCTGCTGGAACTGGAGTCACAGATGGTTGGAAGCCACCCATGTAGGCCCTGGGAACTAAACCTGAGCCCTCTGGAAGAGCACTAAGTGCTTCAACTGCTGAGCAGCTCTCTCGTCCCTATGTCTTCATCTTCCTATCTACATGAACTCTCCATTTGCCTCTATCTTACAGTGATACCTATGGTGATATTTAAGGCACACCTGCATAATCCAGGGTTCTCTCATGTCAACATTCCCAATCACGTGTGTGAAGACTGTTTTCCAGATGTTCGAGAGATGTGTAGTCCTTTCCAGCCCTCTGTAACGTCCAGGTTCTCAGTACATGGCTTTTTTGGTTTTGGACAGAGTCTTACTGAGCAACCCTAGTTGGCCTCCACTCTTGACTGTCCACCTACCTCAGCGTCCCATGTACTAGGATTATAGGTGTGCACTGATGTTCCTGTCTGGCTTAAGCACAAGGCTTTTTGAAGCCAACAGACAACCTATTCTAAGAACAGAAATCCTCTGAATATGAACGGCATGTGTTTTTAATATAAGAATACATTATATATAAATTATTAACTAAATATATGTATAATATAAACTATAATTTTACATATTTATATATGGTACATTCTAATATATTCTATATAAACATTGTTTTACATTATAAACCAGGTCCCTTTTTATAATTTTTATATTTTTGCTTACTATGTGTATGTTATATGTGTGAGAACATGCCACAGGATACATATGGAGGTAAAAGGACAACTCTTGCAGTCCATTCTCTCCTTGCAGCTTTGTATAGTTCTGAGTATCAATCTCAGTTTGGCAGGCTTACTCAGCAAAGACTCTGCCTGCTGAGCATCTTACTGGCTCTAACCAGCTAGACTCTTGATTTCTGCCTGTAACTGTCATATCCTCTGTCAGTGCCATGTAAGCAAGTCCGCAGCTGAAACGGATGAAAAACAAAGTGGAAAGCTGTACATGCCCCATCCTCTACACGCAACAGCACAGGAAAGGATGCTCCTGAGGGTCCTGCATCTTCCTAACATTGGAGGAGCACATGCCAACTGTAGTTAAGCTTTGGAAAATACCATGACACATAGTACTTGCTAACTTCTGTGATGCCAGTAACAGAGCAGAAGTTGACTGAAGTCACAGAGCCATTAAACTACAGTTTAAAAATAAATATAAGGAGATCTGCAGTTTTCCTGGAATTCTGCAGTTTCTTCCTTCAGGTTTTCCCAATTTATGTCTATCATATGTAGATTGTGAAGATGGTCTTTAAGTTTTGGATTTAACTCTTAGTCTATGTAGTTCTGATCATCCACAAAACCAAGGCTTATAATTGTCACATAGTATATACTAAAATCAAGTTTATACAAAATACTCCAATTGTGCATATTGTGTTTGCTCTAAATGAACGCTTACTGTTTCCTTGGCCCCTGATCAATGTCCTTTGCTAGTCCATATCATAGACTATTCTCTTAGTCCCAATGTAATTAAACCAATACTAATATTATTCTTTTTTTTACACATAATCAAAAGACTTAGTACATATGTTCCTTTTGTGAGTGTATAGGATGTGGCATACATATGTCTGTGTGGGTTTATGTACATGTGCGATATGTTCATACATGTAGAACCTGGAGATCAACACCAAGGTCTTCCTTGATCACTGCACCTTACTTTGAAACATGGCATCTCTCTAAATGTGGTGCTCATCTGTTCAGCTAGGCTGGGTGCCACTGACCTCTAGGTATCTGTGTCTGTCCACCTTCCACCCATAACATGAGGGTCACAGATGCGTGCCCCATGACCGACTTTAATGTGGTTGCTGAATCTAAACTCAGGCCCTGCTCGCACCACAGACTCTTTACCAACCACACCACTTCAGCACCTCCTTATTCTTAGGAGAATATTACATCCAAAAGTTGTCAGCTGAGTAGATGAGAGAGTAATATCATCTGTCATTTGTTCTAATTCTCTGACTAGGTTAACTTCCTTGATTACTTAGAGCCATTCGTGACTACAAATGAGTAGGACATACTTAGATTCTGTAGATCTATCATGCTTCTGTGCAGAGACATAATAGAGGCTTAAAGTTACTTAAGCCAGCTCAGAGGTAGAGTTTACCAACTATTGTGTAAAAACCACATTTCTGAATAATTAAAATTTGTAAAAGTATTAGAAGCATTTAAAATGAACATTAACAAAGTTGAACTATGCCTGTTTTCAAGTTTTAAATGTAACTTTGGATGGAGCCACATTTTTGTCATATCCTTCTTCCCGAACTGTAGTAAGCCAAATATGGAAGATATCAACCTAAAGCTCTACTTGTATTAGCTTATGTCATTAATGAGGTAGGATCACTTATCCAAAAGAAAGGATATATATGTATAAAGTCAACATTTAAACAATCTTAAATGGTGCCATCAGTTTCTCTGTAGTTTTTTTTTTAAGCTTTTGAAAGCTTTTGTTTCTTCTCTTGCAGAATTAGAATGTGAAGCAATGAGACAGGAGAACGCTCGGCTACAGAATATTGTTGATAACCAAAAGTACTCAGTTGCAGACATCGAGAGAATAAATCATGAAAAAAATGAATTGCAGCAGACCATTAATAAATTAACCAAAGACCTAGAGACTGAACAACAACAAATGTGGAATGAGGAATTAAAATATGCCAGAGGCAAAGAGGCAGTAAGTGATGCCGTATTCTGAGTGACCACTCATCACCAAAGACCTTAGTAAAGGCCTGTGTAACCAAGAGGAATTCAGTAGGTAGAGGGATAAATTTTTTCTAGCACTGACATTTAGCACAGCTAAAACACTTCTATCCTTATGCCAGCTCATCAACACCTCCAATATTTATCAGTCAAATTTAAGATAAACTCGGTTTTCTGATGATGAACTAAGATCTCAGCAAATAAATAAATGTATGTATGTGATTCTAACAAAGAGTGAGCAAGCAGTTCAGTGTAAGTAGTCATATGTCTTCCCTTATCTCCTAACCCTGGTAGGTAAGCTCCATCCCTGGGTATAAAGGAAATAGGTATACATCTGTATACACATTTATAAGAGCTAGCCTCATTAGGGGTCTACCTAATGATGGAACACAAGCTTAGCAGGCTCAGGGTATCAAGTTCAATATGTAGGACTAAAGAAAAGGATGTGGCACCCAGTCTTTGAGCCTAGAATTTGGTCAAACTTGATTTAGCTTTAGCCTGTAATTTCTTATTAACAGCATGCATAGTCCGCATCATCTAGCCTTTTATAGCCTCCACTTGGGCTTCTTTAGAAAATGAAGTGTAGGAGGCAGAGAGAGGCGGATGTCTGTGAGTTCAAGGCCAGCCTAGTCTACAGAGCGAGTTCCAGGACAGTCTCTAAAGCTACAAGAAACCCTGTCTTGGGGGAAAAAAAAAAGAAGGAGAAGAAGAAGAAGAAAGAAAATGAAGTGTAATTAGACCACATCAGTTAATCTGAAGTGAGTTACTTCAGAGTACCTCATCTCTCAGAGGCTGTGTAAGAAAGGAGAGGTTATTAATCTCTGGAATAAGTAAACATTAGGTTTATGAAACTAAAAAGAATAGCATTTTTTTTTTTGGTTGAACATGCTGAAAGAAGAAAATCTAGGAGGTAGGTAAGCAGTGGCCTAGAGAGGGGTCCACCTCCGGCCATGAGAAAAGAACTTAGTGGGCTGGGTACCCTAGAGCTGAGAGTATCAAAAACTCACCTAAACAATGCATCTGTAACCTTTTTTCCTTTACTACATTTTGCCCTACTTGTCAAGTCTGGTAGTATAGCAGAACTCTTGTGAAATATAACTATAAATATATAGTTATATTTATATAACTATAACATATAGAACTCTTATGAAATATAACAGTTGCAACTACATCTAGAAGTGCTGACTGTGGAAACTGATAATGGGAGAAAGAACTAGAGACATAAGCAGTGAACTCCTGAAAGCTTTTCATTAGACTGAAAAGAGGAGCAGGAAGCAGTAGAACAGACCACCGCTTGGGCCTGGAGAGAACAGAAGAGAAGAGAAACTGCCAAGCTGTGTTCTAGGGCCAGGGGAGACAGACACACACACACACACACAGATATATATCTGATTCTGTAGAGCTTACATTCAGCTAGTAAAAGTGAACAGATATGTCACATTGTAAAGTAAATTAGTTTGGGAAAACTGGGCACTCCATTAGAGGGAAAGAACATCGTCCTGGTGACAGATGTAGCCTTGAAGGACAGAGAAATGTGAACTACTAAAAGCTTTTTTCAATATAGTTAAGATAATACTTTAAAGTGTAAATTATCTATTTCTTTTATTTGGGGTAATTAAAATGTGTTAATACATATATACTGTCAAATGTAAGTTTTGGGTTGCCCCTCACACGCTTTGGGTTTTTTTTTTTGTGTGTGTGTGTGTGTGTGTGTTTCCAGACAGAGTGTCTCTGTATGTAACCCTGGTTGTCCTGGAACTCTCTCTGTAGACCAGTCTAGCCTCAAACTCACAGAGATCCGCCTGCCTGTGCCTCCCAAGTGTTGGGATTAAAGGCGTGCCCAGCTCTAAACTTTGGTCTTATTTCATATTTATATCTAGGTTTGAGAATGTAAGTTTTAGTTGATAATGAAACATGGATTTACTCTAATTCATATGGAGTAAATGAACAGTGGTATACTGCTCACCAATTACAGCCTTAGAATTATTGTCCAAACTTTTCATTTATATATTTTAAAATTACTATCCATTAATTATCAAACTACTAAAAACTGGCATAACAGCTTGTGTAGAGTTAGAGAAATGACCATTGAAAACCACACAGTCTAGGACTGCTTTATTTTTAACATTTCTTTTTGTGTTCTCTTCCAGATCGAAGCACAATTAGCAGACTACCACAAACTGGCTAGAAAATTAAAGCTTATTCCCAAAGGTGCTGAGAATTCCAAAGGTTATGACTTCGAAATTAAGTTTAATCCTGAAGCTGGTGCCAAATGCCTTGTCAAATACAGGGCTCAAGTTTATGTAAGTCTGTGTCCGAACCTCACTTTACCATAGTGCCATAGGACTAGACTAAGAAGTAGCACTTTCTTCTGAGTGGTAGACGTCTTGTTTCACACCTGACTTTTGACTTTAAAAGCCTTTTCCTCTCTGCCTCCTTTACTTCTTCCAACTATCCATTAAAAAGTTGGCTGCAAGTAAAATCTATCAGGACTATGTCAACAATCTGAGGTAAGCTTTGTTTTCTAGTTACCTTCAGTCCCTCTTGGGAGATCATCATTAGCAAATGTCAGGTGCCTGCTTTACTGATGGTAAAACTTACAAGGTTAGTTACCAGATCAGTTCTTCCAGCCAGACTGGAGAGTGGTAGCCCTTCAGGGAAATCTTGAAAGATGAAGTATCTGTGCTGTGCCTGTGGGAATAGTTGTAGTACAAGCACACACAGGAAGGTATAAAGTATAATGAATTATTTTTCAAGGCAGCAAAAGGAAAAAAGTCAGTAATCAACAACAACAACAAAAAACTGTTCCTAATTTTGAAACTACCAAGGAAATAATTTTGAGAAAGCATTTATTACAATTTTAGATTTATTCACAAGTGTCACAGATTTGTTGCCAATACTAAAATATCACCTTTAAAACACTTTGGAATTCAAATCTGTTGAGTCAAATGCTATACATTTTTCCCTTAAGAATTGTTCATCCAGACTATGTCCATCCCCCTGAACCTGCCGTATCTAATCAAAAGCTAAACAGGTCAGGTCTGCTTAGTACTGGGATGGGAGAACTTATCACCTACCATGTGTCTACTGTGTACAGACTGTGTTCCAGCTGTGTGCTAGAGATAAAACACCCAAGGTGAACCTTATCTTCTCAGAGAACTTTTCAGGAACAAAGTTTAGACGAGATCTTACTGTGAATCCTGGGTTGTGACTCCCCATGTAGCCTGGCTAGGTCTCAACTCAAGACAGTGCTGCTGTCTCAGCCTCCTAAGTGCTGGAACTGCAGATGTGTGCCGCAGCAACTCCACTTCCACATCTGCTTCAGGATGTCACTGTACTTCTTGCTGGCCTGGAACTGCCAGTTGATCAGACTGACCTCAGTCTCTTCCAGGTGCTGGGATTAAAGGGGTACAACACTACACTCAGTTTAGATGTACTGTCAATTAAGAAAAGAAAGTACACACAATAAATCATTGCTTACTGGTTTTGCAAGCCATTAATTGTCAAACTATGCATATTGACTTCTTTTGTTTTTTGTTTTTCAAAACAGTTTCTCTGTGTAGTCCTGGCTGTCCTGGAACTCGCTCTGTAGACCAGGCTGGCCTCGAACTCAAGACATCTGCCTGCCTCTGCCTCTGCCTCTGCCTCTGCCTCTGCCTCTGCCTCTGCCTCTGCCTCTCAAGTGCTGAGATTGAAGGCGTGCGCCACCACCATCCAGCTGGTACATTGATTTCTGTCGGTAGCCAGGTAGCTGGCTGATTTTGCACATCACTACTTTGAATGGTTTCATATTACTGCAGCAAGAAAATAATTACCTGATTAAAATAATCTTGTAAAAGGTATTTAGGTACAAAGAATATGTTCAGAAAATTTACTTTTACTCTAGAAATATTTTATACAATAATGAGCAATGGACATGGAAGTAGGATGCTCGAGAGAAAGCTCAGTGGTTAAGAACACGTGTTGCCTGTAGAGACATCCCAAATTTGAAGTCCAGTGCCTACCGCAACTAATTCACACCTGATTTTACTCCAGCTCCAGGAGAATCCTGTGTCTCTGCCCTCTACAGGCATCTGCATTCAACATGCACATGTATCCACAAAATTAATATAAATAAATCCATAAGGGAGAAAGCAGAAATAGTTAGGAATGATGGAGAGCATCTGTCATCCCAGCCACTTGGAAGAGAGTGGTAAAAAGGCATCAAGTCTTTCAAAAAACAGGCCTGGGTGGTTTTTTGTTTTGTCATGTTGTGCTGTTCGGGGTTGGACAAGGGTTTTCGTTTGTTTTGCTTTATTAGAGTGTGAAAAGATGTATGGGAAAGTACATGCTGTGACACACATGTGGAGGTCAGTTCTCTCCTTCACCTTAGGTGGTTTCTGAGGATTAAACTCAGGTCTCCAGGCTTGATCAGCAAGCTCTTTACCCACTAAGCCATCTTTCACATCCTGGTTTTGTTTTATTGAAACTGTAACTCATAGTCCGGAGTGGCCTCAGATTGCTGTGGTTACAGGCTTGTGCAACCACACCCACTACCAGGAGTTGGGTTTATATTCAGTGGTAGAGCCCATGTTTGTTGCAGAATGTCTGGGTTTGATGGACAGCATAAAAAAGGAACTGATCAAAATTAGAAGTCAATAGTAGCTTTAAAAGATTTACTCAAGAGCCAGGTGTCATGACATAAGGCTGTAATCCCAGCACTCAGGAGGCAGGGGCAGATGGATCTCTAACTTTGAGGTCAGCCTGATCTACATAGTGAGTTCTAGGACAGCCAAGCCTACATAGAGAATCCCTGTCTCCTAAAAACAGAAACAAAAAAGACTTAATACATAATGACATATGGCATTTTCTTTTTGGAGTAATGAAATATGTTTAAAGTACAAATGTCATTTAGATAACAATGTAAGTATACTATATCCACTGAATTATATACTGTTTGTATATACTAGTTGTATAGAAAGTTCAGTTTCAGGTTAAATTTAATATAACTATTTCTATTTAATCATTTTAAAGTGGGTATTACCTCAGTTTTCTCAATACAATGAGAAACAGTGCGGTATGGTGTTAAAATCAGCAGGTTAGAAGACAAAAATACAACTAGAATCTTAAGCAAAATATAAAGAGAAATGGGGTCTGGAGAGATGGCTCATAGTTAAGACTGTGTACTGCTCTTGGAGGGGGGTCAGGTTCCATTCCCAGCACCCACATCAGTCACTTCACAGCCTCCTGTAGCTCCAGCTCCAGGGAGACCCAACTCTGGCCTCTGCAAGGACCTGCACTCACGTGTACATACATACAAACAGATAGAAAGAAGTAGACTGTCAGGCACTGTGATAGATACCCATAATCCTAGCACTTGGAAGAAGGTTGAGACCAGCTGCTTTTTCTTTCCTACACCTTGGCTTCAAAAAAATTAGATGTTTCCTCACCAATGGTATATTATATTTAAAATGTCCTGGCTTTATTTTTTTCCCTCTGAAACTGTCTTAGATCATAATATAATCATACCTCGTGGGAATTTTATAATAAATCTTGACTCCCATATTTCATATATTTTCTAGGTACCTCTCAAAGAGCTCTTGAATGAAAGCGAGGAAGAAATTAGCAAAGCTTTAAATAAAAAGATTGCGCTGGAGGACACTTTAGAGCAAGTAAGTGTGGTGCACATAATGCAGCCTAGCATTGAGTGTGACTTGTGATTGCTGAGCAACGTGGTTTAAATTCTGGTTTGTCTGAGACAGGGTTTCTCTGTGTAGCTCTGACTGTCAGTGGAACTTACTCTGTAGACCCAGCTGGCCTTGAACTCACAGAGATCTGCCTGCTGATCTGATCTGGCTCCTGAATGCTGGGATTTGCTGGGATTAAAGGTGTGAGCCACTACCACCCAGTTTTATTCTTTTTTTAAAAGCAATCTGCAAGTAAAACCCATGGCATTACATAACTAGCTATTCAAGTAATCCACACAAAGTTATTTTCACTGTTAACAAATTCTATGGCATCTGACTTTATGGGCTACAAACATGGCCCTGTGGTAAAGTACTTTCTTAGCATGTGGCTGCAGCCCTGGGTTCAATTCCCAGTACCACCAAAACAAAACAAAACAAAAAAAAACACTTTTTACTAGGAAGACCTTTTCCTCTCAATAAAATAGAGGTCAGGAGTGTGCCTTGTACCGGCAATTCCAGCACTTTGTTATCAGAGGCTGGGAGGATTGCAAGTTCCAGGCCAGGCTGGGTCACATAGTAAGACCCTATCTAAAACACATAACAGCCAAGAAATTTTAAAATGAAAAATGGTCTATGTTTAGTAATATGCAAGTTGGTTTGAGTCATGAAAAATTTAAGCAAAAATCAGTCTTTAAGAAAAAGTTGATGAGGGGCTGAAGAGATGGCTCAGCAGCTAAGAACACTGCTTCCTCTTCCAGAGGTGCTGGGTTCAGTTCCCAGCAACCACATGGTGGATCACAACCCTCTATAGTGGGATCCTATGCCCTTGCCTGACTTAAAGTTGTATGTGCAGATGGAGTACTCATATACGTAAAAATAAGTCTTTGAAGAGAAAAAGGAAGGAAGGAAGAAAAAGTTGATGAAGCCCGGTGGTGGTGGTAGCAGCACTCAGGAGCCAGAGGCANTATGAGTTCGAGGCCAGCCTGTGCTACAGAGTGAGTTCCGGGACAGCCAAGGCTACACAGAGAAGCCCTGTCTCAAAAAACCAAAAGAGTTGATGATCTAAACATTTGTGCAGTAGGATTTACCTATAATCCCAGATTTGGAAAGCAGGAGAATCCAGTGTTCTGTGCTACATAAACCCATGACTCAAAAAAAAGGAAAAAGAAAAGAAGACTACATGTTTGTGGGACTGGAGGGTTATTTCAGTGATTAAGAGCACTGGTTGCTCTTACAGAGGACCTGAATTCAATTCCTGGCACTCACACAGAAACTCAAAACCGTCTGTAACTCCAGTTCTTCTGATTCTAGGAGCACATGACACACATGCTTACATGCAGGGAAGATGTTTATATGAATAAATATATATGTACATAATAATTGATGAGAGGCTGAAGAGGTAGCTCAGCAGTTAAGAGCACTTGTTCTTCCAAAGGGCCTGTGTTCATTCCCAGCACCCTCTTGATCCATCACAACCCTCAGTAACTCCAGTCCTGCAGATCTGATGCCCTCTTCTGGCCTCCTTGAACATTGTGTGCACATGATATACACATGCTTACAAAACACCTAGACACATAATTTATTTTAAAACTAATTGAGCTAGACATTGTGGTGCATACCAGTGATCCCAGCACTCTGGAAGCTGAGAGGAAAATCTTGAGTTCAAGGTTAGCCTGGTATGTATAGCAAAAACCTTTCTAAATTTTAGAAAATAGATATTAAATGGATTACAGCATAAACAATAAGATATCAAAATGGAAAAGTCAAAATAACCAGAAAAAAATAAAATTGATTAACTCTCAAAAAAAGATTTCATTAACAAATTATTTTACTGATGAATGCTTTCAAATATTAAAGGTCAGATGATTTTTAGACAAGAAAGTTGACATAGAATTATCAAGAGGCTACTATAGACCTGTACAATAACTTATAGGCATCACAATAAAATTAAACCAATCACTGACAGACAAAATGCAAAGCTCAATAATTGCCATTGAAATGTATTTGGCAAATAGGCATTTCTTATTTAAGACAAGGTCTTGCTCAGTATAGGTGAGTCTCTAACCCACAATCTTTGGGCCTTACGTAGTCCTCTAAATGCTGGAATTAGATGCATGCATGGCAACAACTGGCTCAGCAAATGCTTTACGCATGACCATATGCCTGGTACTGTAATAGATGTCTCTCTACTAATATAGCACAACACCTGCCCCACGGACTCCATTTCAAGTGGGACGATGGCTAGAAGAACAAGTGTTTTCCATTACAAGATTAATAAGTTAGCTGCAAAGTAGTAGATTTCATAATGGCCTTTTTACACATGCTTTCTTCTTCCACACCCTGACCTCTGGCCTTTGCCTTCCCCTCCCTCTGTGTCCCATTCTTGCTGGTTTTCCATTGCCCACAACAACCTACTTTTTGCTTTCCCAGTACAGTATTGCATTATCTTCTTTCAATGCCCCTGAACCCAAATCCTTCAGGTCTCTTTTTCGCTCTCATAGTTCTCTAGTTTCATGAGTCATCCACACATGTACACGAACCACTCACACACAGAAACTTAAATCAAGCTCCACACATGAGAGAAAACATAGTACTTATCTGAATACAGTTTATTTCACTTAACATTCTGAATTGCAATTTGACCCATTTTCCTACAAATGTCATTTTTATTACTTTTCAATATGTGTATATATGCATGTGTGTGCGTGTGCCCGCAGAGATGAGAAATGTCAGACCCTCCTGGGGCTGGTATCACAGGTGGTTGTGAACTGCCTGGTGTGAGTGTTGGGCATCAAATGCTGGTCCTCTGGAAGAACAAGAAGTGCTCTTAATCACTGAGGCACATAGGCAGATCATGTGATAGTTTGGGTTGTAGTTTTCAAAGATTTGTTTATCTTTATTTTCTATGTGAGTGAATATTTTTCCTGCATATATGTGTACATCCCTGGTGCCTGTGGAGGCCAGAAGAGGATTCCCAGGAACTAAAGTTATAGACGGTTGTGAACCACCAAGTGGGTAGTGGGTGCTGGGAACCAAACCCAGGTCCTCTGTAAGAGCAGCCAGTGCTCTTCACTGAGCCGTCTGTCCCACCACTTTCTTGCTTGTGACAAACCTACTGACTGATTTCCACAGTCACTGCAATTTATATTCTCACTAGCAGTGCGTAAAGGTTCCTCTGTCCCCAAATTCCTGCCAGCATTTGTTGTCATCTGTTTTCTTGATGAAAGTCATTCTGAGCTAGTAAGGTGGCATTATAAATCATTTTTAATTCACCTTTCTCTGATGACTTAGGATGTTGAACCCGTCATCAAATATCATTGGCCATTTCTATTTCTTCCTTTGAGGACTGTCTGCTCACTTCATTACCTCATGTATGGATTGGATTTGGTTTAGTCTTGGCTGTTTTTACATAATAGACCTCTATCTGATACAGAGTTGACAATGATTTCTCAAATCTGCAAGCTGCCTCTTCAGTTGTGAGGTTGCTTCCATTGTTAGGCAGGTTTTTAATTTGCTATAATCCCATGTGTCAGTCCTTGGGTTGTGTTCTCTGCTGTCACAGTCCATTCAGAAGTTCCTGCCTCTGCATAGGATGATTGTTGACATAGGGCATACTTGATGTGTCTTCCCTGCAGTTTGTTTCAGCATGTCCTGTCTTCACATGAAATCTTTGATCTATTTTCAGTGTCTCATGTAGTGTCAGATTCGAGACCTGATTTCATTCTTCTACAGGTACATACCCAGTTTTCTCAGCATCATCTGTTAAAGAGGCTCTTTCCTAATGTATGTTTTTGACATCCGTGTTTCAAGAAAAAAAAATGAAGTAGCTGCTAAGGCTGGAACGATGACTCCATGATTAAGAGCACTTGCCACTCTTGCAGAGGACACAGGTTCAGTTACCAGATCCATATGGCAGCTCACAATCCCTTATAGGTGTAATTCCAAGGTATCTGATGTCCTCTTCTGGACTCCATAGGCACCTGGTATGCACATAGTGTACATGCATACATATATACATACATATGTAATGCAAAACACTCTTACACATAAAATAGAATTTTGAAAAAATTAGTACTTCTTTAAAGACAAACAAGGACAGGAGAGGTGCTCATCAATTAAGAGTACTTGTTGCTCTCGAAAAGAGCCCAGGTTTGATTCCCAACATCCACATGGCAGCTTACAACCATCTGTTGACACCAGTCTCAAAGAATCTGGCTCCCTCTTACCTCCTTGGGCACCAGGCATAGCCATGCTCGCAAAGCGCTCACATACACAATAAATAAATATGCATAAAAGCAAATATAAAAGTTTTATAATGTTAAATGTTAATTTTGATGTCTGTCAAGCTGAACACCATGAAGACAGAGAGCAGGCGAAATGTGAGGATGCTGAAGGAAGAGGTGCAAAAGCTGGATGAACTTTACCAACAAAAAGTTAAGGTAGGAGATTGACCAGTGTGTTCATCTGGCTCGAGTCTGAAATCTTAGCTGGATGTGGCGGTATACAAAAGCTGAGAGGAGGCCTCAAAACTCAGCCAAAAAAGCCAGGTGTGGTGTCATCATACCTGTAGTCCCAATATTTAGAAGACCACATGGGAGGATTGGCACAGGTTTGAGACGCACCTGGGCGTAAGTAATTGTCCATTAAGAATCATTGCAAAGGGGTGGAGAGATGGCTCAGAGGTTAAGAGCTCTGGCTGCTCTCCCAGTGGTCCTGAGTTCCATTGTTCCATTGTGGTCCCAGCATCCACATAGTGGCTCACAACCATCTATAATGAGATCTCGTGCCTTATGTTATGCAGGCAGAACACTATGTACATAATAAATAAGTCTTGAAAAAAAAATCATTGCAAACTTACTTTCCCAACTAAATTTCAGTCTCTTCGTAAGAGCTCCAGAAGGTAGGTAAGGTGTAAGACTGACTGCCACCGCTCTATCCAACCCTGAATTTTCCCAGACAGGTATTGAGACCTCATTCACGGGCCATCATACAATTAAGTTTTGCAACTGTGCCATTATTAGTTATACCAGCAAAGTATCACAAATAGAAACGTTTGTATTGCCCTACGTTATATACAGGATGCTTTTTGAGCAGTGGAGAATTTTGGAAATTGTAACACAAAATCTGATCTGCACATGAAGTGTGAAATATGTGTCTATTATTTTTACTTTTATCATATTCCTTGCATGAAAGGTTAAGTTTCTTTTTTTAAGGTATTTTATTTATTTATTCATTTATTTAAGAATACAGTGGTCTGCCTGCCTGCATGCCAGAAGAGGGCACCAGATCTCATTACAGATGGTTGTGAGCC
>LOEQ01000086.1:1068619-1085351 GCA_001685075.1 Bramus lutescens | reverse complement strand
AGTATTAGCTTGTAGGAGGGTAACCTCTGCCTGGCACTGATATTTTCTTCTAATAACCCATGTCTTCTGAGGGAAGCATTATCCTTCTATTCAGAGTACCAATGTTAGAATGCCTTAAATATTCTTAACAAATTACATATTACACACACACCACACATAACACACACACACACACCCTATTCTTTGATAATTTAAATAATTTTGACTACACCCACTCTCTTTCCCTACTCACCCAACTTTGTGTCCTCTTTATTTTTTTTTTTAACTCATCAAGTCCACTTTTGCTCCCTGTACACTTTTGGGTTTGGGGCTAACTTCTGGAGCACAGGAGCTATAACCTTAAATCTGAGTCTTCCTTTCCTAGCAGCTGTCAATCATCATTATCACTTCAGCCAGGGGAGGACTTAATGCTTACCTCCCCTTTTCATTCTGGGCTGGCTTGGCTTGTGTAGTTCTGTGTATTCTTTCACAACTAGTAGGAGATCATGTGTGCAGCTGCTTTATTCTATCTGGAAAATACTATTTCCTTGTAGTCACCTGCACCCTTGCACAGTGATCTCTGAACCTTGAGAAGACTAGGTGTGATGTAGATGGTCCATCTAGGGCTGAGCATCCATAGTCTCTTACCCTCTGTACCTTGATCACTTGTGGGTTAGTGTTAGTCATTGTTTACTACAGGAAGAACCTTCTTTGATGAGGGTTGAGACATAAACTCATTAAAAGATAGTTTAACACTATGTCAGTTCTGCAGAAGAATAGTAGGTCATATTTAGCCACAGGTTCTTTGCCCTGATAAGGGTTTCATCTTGTGGAGTGGGCCTTAAACCCTGTTAGAAGTGTTTCATTCTCATCTCACTGAATATCCCTGGCTGGCCTGGAACTCAGAGATCTGCATTCCTCTGCTTTCCAAGTGCTGGGATTAAAGGTGTGTGCCACCACCCACAGTACATGATACATTTGTGATTAGCATACAAAGTAGCTGGGTTCTATGAGACTTTCTGTTTTAAAATACATCCTTAGTGTTGGTTAGCAAACCTTCCACCCCTTCCTTCCCCTCATTCAATTGTCCATCCCCGCAGAGATCTTTAACTCCCTGCTTCCCCTGTTTCCATACCATGTATGTTCTGTGCTCTCCTCTTTCCTTTCAGGGCCTTGTCCCCTCCCTCTTAGGGACCCTTTTTGGCTTTCTGACCCTCCACAGACACTCCAGATTAATTGTAGAAATCTTACAAATCTGAAGCAAGAATTCATGCATGAAAGAAAACGTGTTTGTTTTCCTGGGCTTGAGTTAACACTAATATATTTTCTTATTTCATCTATTTTCTTGAAAATTTCATAAATTCACTTTTCGTTATAGTTGATTAAAACTCTACTGTGTATATATCACATTTTCATTATCTGATGATCGTCATGTGTGTTCTTTGCAAATAGCAGAAAAGTTAAGCAATTTATATGGCTTAGAGTGATTAATTTTTCAAAGTCAAAATTTTAAAATGCTGAGTTCTTCATTTCCTAGACAAGTAAGTGTAGTAGCTGTTGCAAGGCTGTAATGTCAGTATGTGCACATTCTGCAAATGTAAATAGTACATTTATTTCCTTTATGTAATATATTTTTTTTAAATTTTGGATAGACAATTGGTATTTCATCTGAAGAAAAGTTTGTTATTACAACTACAAGCAGGAAAGAAATTACCCGTGATAATTTTGGTAAGTAAGCAATGTCCATTTGTCTTTATTTCCCATGTAGGATAGTGCAGTAGCTGCGCCTCACCCTCTGTCTAAAGGATTGATAATCTGGAGTACTTTGTTTTCAAGGGATCACTTTTTCCTGCTCTCAGTTGGGTCCAGGAGAAATCAAGCTGTACCTACTTAGCTTTATTTGGACAGCCACAAAACTGAGCTCTTAGCAAACTTGAATTCTTTCATTATTTTTTAAATCCTTAATTTTTTAAGTTTCCATAACTGTTGGATTGCATGCTCTTTCCCCTCTTACAGGCTTTCCATATGTTAGTAACCCCAAGTGCCCTGGACCTAGAGTCTCCTGAGTAATCCCACCTAGGGATTACAGGTGGACTCCACCATGCCTAGGTTCATTGCTTTTCTTTTTAACAAGGTGTGCTTTTATTAGTTTTTAATTTTGTGTATGTATCCGTGTCTGTGTGTGGATATAGACGTGGGAGTGTAGGTAGGTATCTGTGGAGTCCAGAAGAGGGTGTTAGGTTTGTTGGAGCTGGAGTTGCAGGTGCTTGTGTCTCCTATCCTAACATGGGTGCTGAGAACTCGTCTGGGAAGAGCAGCAAGTGTCCTTAATTGCTGAGCCATCTCTGCAGTCCTGTTTTCTTTCTCCTAAACAGTGAGGAATTCTCCATTCCTGTGATACCACACTAATGCAGATCCTCATCTGATATGATAATTTAACTTATTAGGAATTGAGTGTTGGGACTGAAGAGATGGGTCTGTGGTTAAGAGCACTTGCTGCTCTTTCAGAGGACACAAGTTCAGTTCTCAGCACTCATGTGGTAGTTTTTACAACCATCCCTTACTCTGGTTCAAGGGGATTTGATGCCTTCTGACCTCCACATGCATCAGCAAAGCCGTTGGTGCACAGGCATGCATGCCAGCAAAACACTCAATACACATAAAATCTTTTTTTTTTTTTTAATTTTATTGGGCTTTTGGACATAGGGTTTCTCTGTGTAACAGCCCTAGCTGTCCTGGAATTCACTTTGTAGAGCAGACCAGAATGGCTACAAGCTTGTAGAGATTCACCTGCCTCCACCTTTTAGTGCTATGATTAAAGGTGTGTGCTACAGCAGGGCGGTGGTGGCGCAGGCCTCTAATCCCAGCACTCTGGAGGCAGAGATAGGTAGATATCTATGAGTTTGAAGACAGCCTGGTCTGCAGAGCTAGTTCCAGGACAGCCAGGTTTACACAAGGAAACCCAGTCTTAAAAACAATACAAAACCAAGCAGAACACCCTGAGTATATGGTACATGCCTATAATCTGAGCTGGGATGTAGAGGCAGAAGAATAAGGAATTCAAGGCCAGCTTGGGCTATATGAAACTCCATATCTCAAAAATACTGAGGTTTCCGGCTTTTCATCTTGTGAGGACACAGAAGACTCCACTTGCAAAGAAACAGGCCTTCACTAGGCACGAGTCTTGGACTTTCCAAAATTTACAAAATTGTGAGATGTAAACTTGTGTTTCTGTATTTTTAAATATTTTCTGACTTATGCTTCTTTATTTAAACATATGTGTATTAGTGCAGAGGTCAGAGGACAACTTTGGCAATAGTGTTTCTCCTGCAGTGTGGGTCCCAGAGATTGAACTCGGGTTGTCAGATTTGCTCAGCTGGCGCCTTTACCCATTGAACAATCTTGCTGGCTCAGCCTGTAATGGTTTTTAAAAAAACTAAAAATAAAAAAGAAATATTTTTCAGTTGCCGTGGTAGTTTACACCTATAATCATGCCACTCAGGAAGTTTAGGTGCTTTATAGTGAGTCCAAGGGAAGCTCAGACTCCAGTGAGATCCTGTTTCAACAAACAACTGATATTGGACATGGTGATGTACACTTGTAAAGCAGGAGAATCTACCCAAGTTCAGGGCCATCTGCATAGTGAATTCCAGGCCAGTCAGGACTCCCCAATTTCTAATAAAGAAATAAACATTTCAAAGCTACACACATTACTACACTTTTAATCCTAGTATTCCGGAGACTGAGGCAGGAAGGTAAGTTTGAGGCCAGCCAGAGATATGAGACCCTGACATTTTGAAAAACAAAACAAAACAAACAAACAAAAAACGAAGGACCAAAAACACTTGCCTCGAAAGCCTAAAAACCTGAGATAGATCCCACAGTGGAAGAGAACTAACTTCAGAAAGACGTCCTCAGACTTCTCCTCCCCTCCCCCTTCCCCCAGGCAGGGTTTCTCAGTAGCTATGGAGCCAGTTCTGGAACTCACTCTGTAGACCAAGCTGGCCTCATAGACATCCATCTGCCTCTGCCTCCCTCCCGAGTGCTGGGATTAAAGGTGTGTACCACCACCGCCCGGCTGTCTTCAGACCTACATGTGTACTGTGACATGCATTTGCCCACATGTGTGCTCATGTGCACACATACACATTAATAACAATAACAAAATAAATTTAGATATTTATTTGAGCATTTTAGAGTTGTGGAAATGTTTATGCCTATTCTATTGATGCTCTTTGTAGTCACAACTGGAATTTGTTAGTAGAGCCATTGACAGTTTACCTATACTGTTAAGTGCATTTCATAAATAACATATGTGTATTCAGAATAAATTCATTGAGTTTCTGATCTGCCCTAGCACTTAACAATTGTAAATCTCAATTACAGATGAAGCTGTTAAAGATGGAGTCACTCTATACCTGCTACAGTCAGTTGACCAATCACTATTAACAGCAACAAAAGAAAGAATTGACTTCCTGCCTCACTATGACACTCTGGTTAAAAGTGGCATGTATGAATATTATGCAAGTGAAGGACAGAATCCTTTGCGTAAGTAATTTGTACAATTTTTGATTTTTTAAAAATCTTATGTATTTTTACTTTGTATACATTGATGTTTTTCTTGGGTGTTTGGTTCCCTGGAACTGGAGTTATAGACAGTTGTGAGCTACCGTGTGTGTACTGCGCATTGATCCCAGGTTCTCTGAGAGAGCAGTCAGTGCTCTTAACCACCTAGCCATCTCCCCAGCCCCTGTACAATATTTGGAAGTTGTTAATGCCATTCCTTCATATTCTGTAGATCTTTTCATTCTACTTTATTATAAGGCCGTGGGAAACTCCTTTTGATCTACTTTCTTAGTTTATTTGTATATATCCAACTGAAATTGGGATTTTTGTTTGTTTTAAAAATATTTAAATTTATTCACATATATGTGTATGCGTTTGTGTGGATGTATGCCACAGGGAGCCCTGAAAACCAATCTAGGGCTCTCCTCAAAAGCAGCAACTGCTCTGAACTGCTGGTCTGTCTCTCCAGCCCAACCTTTTACTTACTTACTTATTTATTTATTTATTTATTTATTTATTTACTTTTGGTTTTTCGGGACAGGGTTTCTCTGTAGCTTTGGCGCTTGTCCTGGAACTCATTCTGTAGATCAGGCTGTCCTTGAACTCACAGAGATCCCCCTGACTCTGCCTTCTGAGTGCTGGGATTAAAGGCATGCACCACCGCCTGGTTTTTTTTCTTTTAATTATGTGTGATATGTGTGTGCCACAGTGTACATGTGAAAGTCAGAAGACAACTCCTTGTCTTCTACCATGTGCACTGCTATGGCTGCCAAAGAGTCTCTAGTCTGTGCTATAGGAGCACAGAAATTACAGGTGTGTGCATTACGGCACACCGGCTTTTACATGGGTTCTGGGGATCCAAAGTTATTAAGCTTGTACAGGAGATGTTTTACCCGTTGAGCCCTCTCTCCAGCACAGAAGTCAACTTTAAGTAAAAATAAAATAAAAATTGAGCCCATTAATAGAGCTGGATGCACTTTATCTTGCAGTTAGGTATCTTCCTGTCTTGCTATAAACCGCCTCCAGATAAGAAAATACCCTTTACCTTCCATTTATTTATTTGTATTTAGTAACTGTGGATTAAATCCGGAGCCTTGCACATAATAAGATAAACATTCTATTGCTGAGTTATAATCAGTGTTTACTTTGTAAATTTACATAGATAAAATATGAAAAATAGATGTCTTTAATCTTTTCCTAAGCCTTTATAGCCTGACTGGTTTGTCCTTATAGACTATATGAGATGGTTTACCAGAACTTCTTTCTAGACTCTGTCAAAGTACTTTATGCGTTTAATGTGTTCGTTATAAATCATATTAAAATTATTTATTTGTTATGTACGTTGGGTTTTGCCTGCATGTCTGTGTGAGGATGCCAGATCCCCTGGAACTGGAGTTGCAGACAGTTGTGAACTGCCGTGTGGGTGCTAGGAATTGAACTCAGATCCTTTGGAAGAGCAGCCAGTACTGTTAACAGACTGAGCCATCTTTCCAGCCCCAAATTCTTTTTTCTTAAATGTGTTTTATTGTTAGAAATTAAAAAATTAGAGATAAGTGAATAGAATATGAAAATAACCATATTGCTACCACCTGAATATAATCATCACTAACACTTTGGTGTTTATTATTTCAGAACTTTTCCTATTAGTTGATTTTTTTTGTGGTTGTTGTTGTTTTGTTTTGTTTTACGATACAGGGTTTCACTGTGTAGTCAGTCCTGACTGTCCTGGAACTCACTCTGTAGACCAGGCTGACCTCAAACTCACAGAGATCCTCCCGACTCTTTCTCCTGAGTGCTGGAATTAAAGGCATATGACAACACATTCAGCTTAAACTTTAAAGATTTATTTTTATTTTAAATTATGTGTATACCTGTGCCTTTGATATTTGATCTCTTTGCTCATTTTACTCTATAGCATGTGCTACTTTGTAATAGGGTGTATAATTTACTTACCTACTGTCTTAATTGCTTTTCTATTGCTGTGAAGAGAGACACCATGGCTGGCCAAGACCACTTATAAAAGAAAGCATTTAAGTTGGGGCTAAGAGTTCCAGAGGGTGTGGAATAGGCAGACATGGTGCTGGAGCAGTAGCTGAGAGTTTATATCTAACCCACAAGTTGGAGGTGGGAAGAGCTGAATGGAATGGTATGGGCCTTTGAAACTTCAGAGTCCACGCTTAATGGCACTGTCTCCTTCAACAGGGTCACACCTCCTAGTCCTTTTTCAAATAGTTCCACCAACTGGGGAGGGATCAAGTCTGTAGTGGCTGTTATTATTCAAACCACCATATTTATTGTAATCCTTTATTTTCTCTCTCTTTTCTCTTCTGTTTTTAGCCCCCTTTGTTTTAAGGCAGGGTTTCACTTAGTAGCAGAACCCCCCACCCCAGCTCTCCTGCTGTGTAGACCAATCTGACTCAGACTCACAGAGATCCACCTGTTTCTGATTCCCCAGTGCTGGGATTAAAGATTTGCACCACCACATCCGACTGTGATTATGTTATTTTTTGTTTATTTCTAAATTTTATATATTTATTTATTTAGGGTTTCTCTATGTGGTCAGGCTGTTGACCAGGCTGGGCTTGAACTCACAGAGATCTACCTGCCTCTGCCTCCTGAGTGCTAAGAATGAAGGTGTGATTAGAGTTTTTAAACTTTACATTTATTTATTTGTATGCTTGAGGGCATATGTACAGAGGTTGTGTGTGTGTGCATGTGGAGATCAGAGGACAGCTTATAGGAGCTGCCTCTCTCCTACCATGTGAACCTAGTGATGGAACCCAGGTAGTCAGGCTTGATGGCATGCACCTTTACGTAATGAGCTGTCCACCTGTCCATGATTGCATTTTATTTCTGATCTTCCTGTGAAATGTTGAACTCATAGGAATAGAATCTTTGCATTATGCAGTCCCTAGAGCAGTGTCTGGCAGATGATAGGTGCTTAAATGTGTGAATTCCAAGTCAACTTCCTTGAGAATGAATTTCTGAATATTTACTGTGTACTCAACAAATACATTCGTTGTAAAAACTGTCAGTGTAGCTTAGTTACTAGTGTACAGATTCACTGTATCGGTTTTCACCTGTGCCATGATGACATCAATATGTGGAGAATCTGTGCTGAAACTCTGGTTTTGACTTCTTTAACTCTGCAGCATGTCCCAAGATCTTTTCTTTCTTTCCTTTGCTTCCGGTTCTTCCTTACTTTGTTGCAACCATGTCTTCAAGTCATGTTCATCATTTCTTTTATATATTTTCTTTGAGTAGACAGATCTGATTTTCATTGTATGTATGTCAGTGAAACAAAAGCTTTACCTCTGACTCTCTGGCCTCTTTGTCGTTAAGGAGAGTGTCTGTTCCTGCTTCCTATGTAACATTGCTATTAATTGAATTTGATAGAGTAAGCATTGCATTTAAATTGTATATATTTCTAGAGGCAGAAATTCAAACTTGTCTCAGTGTTCCATTTCCCTTTTCTTTTGTGGGGATGGGATGGTGGTAGGAGGTGTGGTGTTTTGAGACAGGGTTTCTTTGTGTAGCCTTGACTGTCCTGGAACTAGGACCAGGCTAGCCACAAACTCACAGAGATCCAGTTGCCTTTGCCTCCCAAGTGCTGGGATTAAAGGGATGTGCCACCAGCTGGACCTTTTTCCTTTTTTAAATTAAGTTCTGTACTTTTTTCTTTCTTATGTCTTTATTTCCTAGTTATTATTATCAGAAGCCTGATCCATATGCATACCTAATTTGTGGTAAATTTGTTTACTAATCTGGTTGTCACTTAAATACTTAGAGCACTTGCCAGAGAGCTATTATGTGGGTCAGTGAGTTTTAGTTGGGTTAAATTTCTGTGAAATGAAGATAAAATTTGGTATAACCATCCTTCTTTTCTCTTTCTGTTTTGTATTTTGAGATGGGTCTCACTGTGTAGCCAGGCTGTTCCTAAATTCTTCTTGCTTCAGTCTTCCAAGTTCTTAGATAACAGGCATGTATTGTTTCTTTTTCTTCTTTACTTCTTTTGTTTGTTTGTTTTGTTATTTTTTTTTCAAGTCTGGTTTTCTTATGTATCCCTGGCTGTCTTCAAACTTGGAGAGCTGCTGAGTGCTGGGATTAAAGGTGTGTTCCGCCACCACCCTGTGTATTGTTTCTTTTTAGAGAAATAAAAGTGAGAAATGGTTGAATGGTTACTTTTTAGGGAGGAGAAGATAAAATAGTGCTACAGTAATGAATTGAATGTAAAGTTGGCAGTATGCCGGGAAACAGTAGCATGGACACGTGTCTTGCCACTTGTTGTATGGATTTTCTGGAAAAGGTGTGAACAGATAGGGCTCCAGGACAACCAAAGAAACCATCCCACCATAGTCTAGCTTAGCAAACCCTCGTGACTTTATTATGGTTGCTTACAGGAGCATGAGTGATTTAAAAGCAACTGTGTCACTAAGAAGCCCACTTGGCTTGGTGATGACTTTTGAAAGCTGTTATCTTGCAGCTCCCTGTGCAACTTAGAGATAGCTCAGCTCAACTGCCTATTGCTTTTATAACGTTGGAGATAACTCTGGGGACTCTTGTAAGATTCAAGAGCTTTCTGGGCCTAGTTTGTTTGTTTATTGTTTTCACAGAAAAAACAAAGTCACTACAAAGTGACAGAGTCTCACTTTGTAGCTCTGGCTGGCTTAAAACTCACTATGTAGACCAGGATGGCCTCACATTGACACAAATCTCCCTGTTTGTGTCCTGAGTCCTGGGATTAAATATGTGCATCACCATGCCTGGCTTGGGCCTATTGAGTCTAGAGCCTTGTCCATTTTACTTCCTAGGTCTTGAGGGTTTGTAGGAGGGAATGTTTTAATTCAGAGAAAATAGTGAAAGTGTTATGTAACACATTATTTTTTTGGTTTGGTTTGTATAGTAAGAATATAACATTCTTTCTGTTACTATGATGAAATACCTGGCAAAAATAATTTAAAGAAGAGCGTGTTTGTCCTTGTTTTCAGTTTTACATTTCATCACAGACAAAAAGACATAGCAGGAACAGGAAGCAGGCTGGTCCCGGTCCTCCCCGTCAGAATGTAGAGAAGGCTGAAAGTTCATACTCACCTAGTGTCTTAGTTTGCTTGCAGTTGTTCTGATAACCTGAATCAACTTAAGGGAGAAGAGGATTGATTTTTGTCTTTAGCTTCCAGGTCAAAATCCATTGAGAGAAGTCAGGCCAGGTATTCAAGCAGAACTCAAGGAGAAACCATGAAGAAATGGTGCTGACTGACTTACTCCCTGGCTTGCTCACTGGCTCCTTCTGTTACCATCTACCTAGAGATGGAGTCACCTTAGGGCTTGGGTCCTCCCACATCAGGCATAATAAAGACAGTGTCTTACAGGCATGCCCACAGGCCACTCTCATTGGGCAGATCCTCTAGTAAGGCTTCCTCTTCCAAACTACTTTAGATTGTGTCAGGTTGACAATAAAAACTAGCATACCTGGCTTTACCCATTTTATTCAGCCTGGCCGCTAGGGTGGGTCTTCCTACTCAATTAATTTAATCTTAAAAAAAATGCACTCACAGATAGATATTCCCACAGTCTCCAAACTAATTCTAGATCCTGCGGAACTGATAATTTAAACCATTGTAGGAACTATGGTTGGGAGTGCAAGTTCTCTTTGAACTCCTGGCAGTCTTCCTGCCTCAGCCTCTGGCGTGCTCACATCCCAGGTGCCTTAGTTCCTTTTCTGTTGCTGCAACAAAACACCATGACCAAGGCATTCATTGGGCTTATGATTTCAGAGGGGTAGCACTTTTGATGGCAGTGTGAGGGCCCAGAAGTGGGCAGCTGAGAGCTCACATCTTGATCTTCAGACATGAGGCAGAGGGCACGCTGGTGTAGTAGGAGACCGTTTGTTCTTTCCCGGCTGCCCAGCTCCTGAAATAATCACTCAAAAACTATATTGTTAAATCACTGCCTGGCCAATAGCTTAAGCATATTTCTAGCTCATTCTTTCTTATCTCTTAAATTGACCCATTTTTTCCCTTTTTTAAAATTGATTTTATTGAGCTATACATTTTTCTCTGCTCCCCTCCCTAAAGTAACCCATTTCTATTATTTTATATTTTACCAAGAGGTTTATGGCCAGTAGGCAGGGTTCTAACTGGCAGCTCATGTCTTTCCCCTCTGGTGGCTACATGGATTCTCATTGACTCTGCCTTCTTTCTCCCACCATTCAGCTTAGTTTTCCCCGCCTATCTATGTTCTGCCTTGCTATAGGCTCAAGGCAGCTTTCTTTATTAACCAATGATATTCATAGCATACAGAGGGGAATCCCACATCAAGCTGGGAATGACAGGAGTCTTTTCAGACCTCATACCCTACCTCCAGTGACATCTCCACAAGGCCATACCTCCTAATCCTTTCCAAACAGTTCCACCAACTGTAGACCAAGCATTCAAACACATGAGCCTATGGGTGACAATCAAACTGCCACAACTGGCTGCCATTTAACATGATAAATTAGTCTTTAGAATTTTATATCCAAGTGTGCGTGTACACGTGCGTGTTCTCACTAATTATAGGCTGGTCTTGGACACACTTTGTAACCCAGGCAGACCTTGAACTTATAATCCTCTTGTCTTAACCTCCTGGTAAAGACTACAGGTTTTTGTCCACTAGACTAGCTTCTCAAATGAACCCTTTTCCCTTTTATTTGGGGGTAAGGTGGAGTGAAATAGGGTTTCTCTGTGTAGCTTTGGAGCCTGTCCCTCTGTAGACCAGGCTGGTCTTGAATTCACAGAGATCTAGCTGCCTCTGCCTCCCAAATGCTGGTATTAAAGGCATGGGCCGCCACTGCCCAGTTTAAACCAGCCCTTTTGCACTGCTGCTGTTTTGATACAGAGATTTATTGGGTTGCTCAGATTAGTGCCTAATCTTTTTCATGCTTGTAGTGGTTAGTGATGAAACTTTTTATTATGCATAACATTAGACTCAGGGTGATACTTAATTCTTGGAGCTCTTTGGGAAATAAACAGTGGTTGCTTGAGAGTTCCTTTTACTGGAATGCTTATATAAACTATTTGGGATGAAAGGGTTAAATGGTGTTTTCTCAATCTCCTCTAGCATTTGCTCTCGCAGAATTAATCGACAATTCATTGTCAGCCACTTCTCGCAATGTTGGTGTTAGAAGAATTCAGATCAAATTGGTAAGAAAATTATGCATAAAGAATTGTTTTTTTAGTAGTACATTGGAAAAATTAGAAATAAAACCTAGAACTAATTATCTGATGTCTTGTTATAATTTTTATAGTTTCTTTTATGTAAGTGCTCATTTATATATGTATTTATGTACTTATGTTTTATAATTTCTTTTGTAACACTGCAATTATAAATACAACATGAATATTTTCCGATATTAATGCAGAGGGTTTGTTAGCTACAATGCTAGTTATGGAGTCTGTCTTCTTTTTCTTCCTGTATTTTACCATGAGAAGCAATGTGGGAATAGTGTATATTTATATATGCCTTGATTATTTCCTTAAGTTTACTTCTGAGACATGGTATTTCTAGGTTAAAAACATTAAGAAATCTAGGGTTTTTGCTATATATAACTCAGTGCTTTAAGAAAGTTGTATTTTTTATACTTATACCAGTGATATGAGTGATCCTTTGAATTTCATACTTAACCTCGTTTTAAGTATTGATTGGCATTTCCTGTCTTTTTATTTCATAGCTTTTTGATGAAACTCAAGGAAAACCTGCCGTTGCAGTGGTAGATAATGGGAGAGGAATGACCTCCAAACAACTTAACAACTGGGCTGTGTACAGGTTGTCAAAGTTTACAAGACAAGGTGACTTTGAAAGGTTAGCAAAACCATGCTTTTTCCTTTTTAGTGATATCTGGGTGCCCTTAGTTATAGGGGATTTATTAGAGGGCTTGGTTCTATTACAGGGCTCTGTGATAAATACTCCAAAACAGAACACTGTGCTTTTCTCCTGAACAGTTTTGTATTTCCTGAGGTCTGTGAGAGTTATTAACATATTGAATACTGTTAGGACAGTAGAATGGTGCTTAGGGTAATCTGTATAAATCATGTCATACTTCTTGAAAATGTCTAGAATTACATATGATTCACTAGTATTCTGTGTTTTTATCCTGAGGCTCAGTTTTTCAGATTGTCACAGCTATTACGGAATAGAACCCAGGTTTGTATCAGAACATGCTTGTAGACAATGCTTCCAGCGCAGGAAAGCTGGGCATAGCAACTGGGCTGGTAATCCATTTTAACTCTTGGGATTTCATCAGATGAGCAAAGATTTTCAGTGACTCACCTCATTTTGTGGTGTGGGCAGTGAACCCAGGATGTGGTACATGCTAGGCAGGGGCCTGGCACTGAGCGGCACCTCAGTTCTCCAGCCCTGTCTGACAGATAGTGGAGAGAACAACTAAGACTACAGTGTCCTTTGATTGGTCTTGTTTGCTTGGCTATTTTTGTGGGGCACTTTACCTCTGTATGTCACGTTACGAACGTAGAAGATGTGCACAGTCTCTCAAGGCTGTGTGGAAACTGAGCTGTTGTTCTGATATAAAAACGTAAAATTTTGAGATAGTGCCTGTCATACAGTAAGCATTCAATAGCCACGAGCTGTTAGTTTAGTTATTTCTTACTCCTGATATTACACTTATCTATAATCATTCTTTTCTACTATTTTCATGAATATATGACACGTAAAGTGGCATGGTGGTGCACACCTTCCCTCCCAGCACTCAGTGGCAGAGACAGGATCTCTACTGAGGCCAGCCTGATCTGCAGAGCAAGTTCCAGGACAGCCAGGACTACACAGAGAAACTGGGCCTCAGAAAAGTAGGAAAAGTATATCAGCACGAACTTAAACACCTACATAAGAACACTATGCTCTTGTAGTCTGAGGACAGGATTTTGTATCTGTTTGGCATAAACAAAAAGATAACGGAAGTTGACAATAAACTTGGGGAAGGGGTCCAGAAAATTAACTTTCCGCCTTTCTGATCAATTTAACTGGTCCATCCTACAGCTTACTAAAATTAAACCTTCACTGGACTCAAAGGATACTGGGTTTTCTCTACACCATAACCAGTTTTTAAAAACAACTTAAAAGTTAAGGAAATTTCTATTTTTGATAAAAGTCATTCTTTGCTTAGTTTAATTATGTATGTGTGTATGTGTATTACACACATGCATGTTTAGTACCTGGAAATAATTTCAGATCAAGTCCCAGTCCGTGACCCACTCCAACTTCTGCAGCATCATCTTGTGTTATCCTTGAGACCATGGCATCCACGTACATAGAATAAATTATTAGTTCTTTTTCTGCTTGCATTTCAGTTTCAGTTTCATGCAAGGGTGATGTTATAAGAGACAGGCTATGGAAAAAAGAAGAGTCATAGAACAAAAGACCTTTTGCTTTATAATTTGTTTTATTAAGAAAAACAAATGTAAACTCATGTCATAGTTATAAACATTTTAAATTCTTGATTAGAACTGAAGAAAACGTAATGTTGTCGAATATTAGTTTAAGATGTGTTACATTTGTTTATGCTGTTGCAACATTTGTTTATTGATGCAAAGATGTGTTGCCTTCTTTATGTTACATTTGTTTATCTCTGGGAAGCTGTCTAAATTTTGCCTGTCTAAAACACCTGATTATGTACAGCATGAGAAAGGGTAGGTGTTGCTGGCAGGCAGAGAGAATAAATAGGAAAAATTTGGGATAAGGGAGATCAAGGAACAAGAAAGGGAAGGAACGAGGAGAAAAGGGGCTGACCACCCAGGCAGACATGGAGTAAGAAGTAAAGAAAGGTGTATAGAAATAGAGAAAGGTAAAACTAGGGGTCAAAAAGTAGATGAGATAATTTAAGTTGGTAAGTTGGCTAGTAATAAGCCACACAAAGACTGGGCATTCATAGGAAAGAATAAGTCTCCATGTGTATTTATTTGGTAGCTGGGAGCTGGCCCCCCCAGAACAAAGAGCCAAAAGAATAAAAACAACCAACTACAGTAAGGTGTCAGAACTGATGGGCATTTCCCTTGCTTAGCTGTGGTTGGAGAAAAGGCTGTTGTGACATTATTTGAGTTGAGACTTCTCCAAGAAAGAAGCCAGTTTGCATGTAATTCTAAAACTCGTAGATTTAACGTGTGCGCACCAGCATGTGTGTATGTGCATGTGTGTTCAAGTGCCCACTGAGGCCTAAAGAGGATGTCAGATCCCTTGGAGCTAGAGTTACAGGGGTTTGTGAGCTGCTTGATGGTGGTACTGGAGATTCCCTGTATTCTGAGGAGCACCAAATGTTCTTAACTGCTGAGCCATCTTTCTAGTCCCCAGTACTCTCAATTCATGTTGAAGAAATGAGGATTACCCAGCTAACCTCTGCCATAGTGTGAGACTATCCAGGTAGGTGGGTGGATGAAGGAAGGAAACCTAACAAAAACAAAGGTGATTTTGAGCACTGATGTCTGGGGGCCAACTCCAGCTCTAGAGACCTATCTGTCATATATTTGTCTGTCATCTGTCATCTGTTTTTCATCCATCCATCCATCTAGACACCTACATTTATTCTAGTGTTTTATTTGGATTCTTTTTCTCTTTTCTATCTATCCAGGCTCCTTCATTCTTTGGCAGGTGTTTCTGTGGGTTTTTTTTTGTTTGTTTGTGTGTTTTCCTTTTTTGCGTGTTGGGGTAGAATTCAATTTTTGTAGAATAGTTGACAATCTTCCTTGGCACTGTTCATTTCCTTAATATTTTATGTGAATATTTTCAGACATGTAAAAGTTGAAATTCTATAGTAATATGCCCACATGTGAGTCCTCCCATCAGTTCTTATTTTATTTTATGCATATGTGTATGTTTACTGTGTATGTGTAGGTACTCATGGGGTCCAGGAGAGTCTGATCCCTTAGAGTTGTAGTTATAGTTAGTTGTGAGTCATGTTCAGTTCCTAATACCCTTATATTCATGTAAGAACCTTATATACATATGTATATACACAATAATATATACATATATGTATTATTTTATTTTACATGTATGAGTGTGTTGTCCGTAGGTATGTCAATCCACCATTTGTGCGTTACCCTCAGACTCCAGAAGAGGGCATCAGATTCCTAAGCTTAGAACTACAAATGATTGTGATCCACTATGTGGATTCTGGGAATCAAACTCAGGTCCTTTCTAATAGAGCAGCTAGTACTCTTATCTGCTGAGCTATCTCTCCAGTCCCACTAATATATTTTTAACAGGTGGCGGTGGTTCATTTCAGTTTTTAATTTTTCTAGGTATGATCAGCACCTTGCTTTATAATAATCTAGCTTGGCTTAATGCTGACTTGTTGTCTCTAGTGCACAGAAATGTTTCGTTCTCTTCTACTCTCACTTGTTTTTGAGGAAGAGTCTCACTTTGTAGTCCTAGCTGGCCCGGGACTCGATATATAGACCAGGATGGCTTTGAACTCACAGAAGTCCACCTGCTTCTTCCTCCCAAGTTGTGGAATTATCCATGTATCCGCCAGCTCGGTTTCTTTCTCTGATTTTCAGAAGTTGAACTCTGATGTATCTAGGCTATGGCTCTTTATCATTTCATTCTCTTTGGAATTCAAGTTCTTTTATTTGTTTAGTAAGTCTCCTTATTTGGTAAGCATAGCCTATCATTTCTCCAAATACTTTTTTCTCTATCCTTTTGCAGTTCCTTACATTTTAGGTGCAGTGGTGATCTGTAGATTTCAGATGCCTTGTGTTCATCTTCCTTCCTCTTTCCGCTTTCTGTAGCTTCACATATGCTAAGCAGATTCTATACAACTAAACTGCTTTGTTCTTCAAACTAAATAAACTCAACTGTCTATAAGTTTATGGTGTCACTCTGCTACCAATTCAAATCTGTTGATGGTCCATCAACTTCCATGATTTTTTAGTTATTCTTTCCAAATGCAAATTGTAGATTTAAAAAATTTTTATTGATATATTTGCTGGAACACTTATTTTTAAAACGATTTTTATTATGTATACAGTGTTCTGCGTGCATACATGCCTGCACATCAAGGGGCACCAGATCTCATCATATACACCTGTGAGCCACCATGTTGTTGCCAGGAATTGAACTCAGGACCTCTAGAGGAGTGGCCAGTGCTCCCTCCTTCCTTCCTTCCTTCCTTCCTTCCTTCCTTCCTTCCTTCCTTCCT
>LOEQ01000086.1:1054848-1065568 GCA_001685075.1 Bramus lutescens | reverse complement strand
AAAAGGGGAGCGCATGGGTGGGGAGGAGAGGGCCAGAAGTTGGTACATATGGTATTATGGCATGGCTATGACAGGCCTGACTAAGCTGTGCTCTGTTTGTCTGTCTGTTTGGGAAAAGTGGGAGACACTTTAAGACTTAGGATTTAGAAAAGCAGTTGAATGCTGTAAGCCGTGCTTAAAGGGCCATCCTTGTATGAGCCTGGAAAAAAGTATTGCTGGGAGAAAGCCCAACTTGACATTTTAGAGGGGAACACTATTACCAACTGGGCTAGAGACCATTCTTGTGTTATTTTGGCAAGGAATATGGCTGCTTTGCCCCTGCCCTAAGAATCTGCCTGAAGCTAAATTAAAATGTTTAAAATAATTTCCTTAGAGAGATTTCAAGACAGCCTCATTGGCTCTGTCTTGTACTTATTAGTCCTCACTCTTATGCAGATCTAGAGCAAAACTGAGTAGAAAGTATAAAATGTAACAGTTTGAGGAAACTTTTTTATTTTATTTATTATATACATATTGTTCCACCTGCATGTATGTCTATGTGCCAGAAAAAAGCACCAGATCTCATTACAGATGGTTGTGAGCCACCATGTGGTTGGTGGGAATTGAACTCGAGACCTCTTGAAGAGCAGTCAGTGCTCTTAACCTCTGAACCATCTCTCCAGTCTGACTTTTTTTTTTTTTAAAGAGTTGAGAGGGCATTCTAGTGAATACTGAATCTGCTTCAAGTTTATTTTTCATAGCCCTTTTATACCCCAAGCCAAAGGGGAAGACGAAAGGACTTTTTAAAAGTCATGTTACAAGGAGCAAACAAGGGTGATTACTTCCTTATTATTCAAAATATCTAGTAGCTATGTTCTAAGTCAAACATCCTGTTACTTGGAGCAAAATATCCAGTAGCTCCACCTTAGACCAAACATCCTGTTATCTAGGCAGGACTTTACCTCATGCTAAATATCCTGTTGCTTGACCTTGAAAGAGCAATAATAGGCTTGAACTCTGACCTTATGACAAGATGGAGCCACTTGTATGGGCTTCCACGCTTAGCTCCACGAGGAAAGCCTGTGAGAGGCTATAGATGAAAGTGCAGCCCAGTTGCACCAGAAGATCCCAACATTTTGGGGATGCTAGTACCATGGGATGACCACCAAGGACAGCAGTATACCGGTGGAGTGGAGCCAGTTGGAGCCTAGAAGACTATCTGTGTGTGCTGCAGAGGGCGGAGCCGGAGAAGTGACTCAAGCCCTGTGAAGGAGTCTAGAAGATCATGAGTGAATCCCAGATAATTGAACATTGAATTATTTATACTGTTGGATTTTAGTTTTTCTTGGTTGAGATTGTGACAGTGCCCTGGTTCTTCCCTTTTTTTTCCTTTAATTTTTTTTTGTTTTGTTTTATTGAGTTATATATTTTTCTCTGCTCCCCTCTCTTCCTCCCCCCCTCCCCTTCTATCCTCTCATAAGATCCCCATGCTTCTAATTTACTCAGGACTTCTTATCATTTTCTACTTCCCATGTTGGTTAGATCCATGTATGTCTCTCTTATGGTCCTCTTGTTGTCTATATTCTCTGTGATTGTGAATTGTAGGCTTTATGTATTTCTTTATGTCTAAAAGCCACTTATGAGTGAATACATATTATATTTGTCTTTCTGGGACTGGGTTTCTTCACTCAATATGATATTTTCTAGATTCATCCATTTGCCTGCAAGTTTCAAGATGGCACACTTAAACATAATAAAGACAGTATATAACATCAAACTAAATGGAGTTACACTCAAAGCGATCCCACTGAAATCAGGAACAAGACAAGGTTGTCCTCTCTCTCCATATCTAGTCAACATAGTACTTGAGGTTCTAGCTAGAGAAATAAGACAACAAAGGAGATCAAGGGGATCCAAATCGGAAAAGAGGAAATCAAACTATCATTATTTGCTGATGATATGATAGTTTACATGTGTGACTCCCGAAATTCTACCAAGGGACTTCTACAGCTGATAAATACTTTTAGTAATGTAACAGGATACAAGATTAACTAAAAGAAAGAAAGAAACCCAGTAGCCCTACTTTATACAGATGATAAATGGGCTTAGAAATAAGAAAACATCACCATTCACAATTGCCCCAAATAGCATAAAATATCTTGGAGTAACTCTTAACTAAACAAGTGGAAGTCTTGTATGACAAGAACTTTAAATCTTTGAAGAAAGAAATTGAAGAAGACACCAGAAAATGGAAGGAGACCTTTTTATCTTTCTGTCTGTCTGTCTGTCTTTGATTTTTGTTTTTTGAGACTGGGTTTCTCTGTAGCTTTGGAGCCTGTCCTGGAACTCACTCTGGAGATCCGGCTGGCGTAAAACTCAGAGATCTATCTGTCTCTGCCTCCCGAGTGCTTGGATTAAAGGCATCGCTGTCCATCTGACTTTAGTGGACTGAGTTTCTTTTGCAATATGATGGTGCTACAAGCTGTGGGAACTTGGGAGTGGAATGCAGTGGTTTAAGAGTGGTCGTCCCAGTTGGTGGAACTGTTCATGTAGGAGGTATAGCCTTGTTGGAGGACATGTGTTGCTGGAGATGTCAAAAACACCAGGCTTTGCATCATGCTTGTGGATCAGATGTAAGCTCTCAGCTACTGCTCAGCGCCATGCTCCCTACCATGATGCTCATGGACTCTACTCTGGAACCATGAGTTCCCCAAACTAAATACTTTCTTTTCTAAGTTGCTGTGGTCGTGTTGTCTCTTCACACCAATAGAGAGGAATCCAGACAGTTTGTTCATATATTTGCTTTTTGCTTGTTTGACTGAGTCAGGGCTTTACTTGTTAGTCTGTGATAGTCTGGTACTCATATAGCCCAAACTGCCATTGAACTCAGTAATCTGCCTCAGTCTCTAGAGTTCTAGGCTTGTCTCCAGACATGCTGCATATATTGGCTACTGTTTTGTTGAATGTCTTTTCTATTGCTGTGATACAGTGTGCTGACAAAAGCAACTTAATCAAGAATAAGTTTATTCTGGCTCACCATTGTAGACTAAAGTTCATCCAACTAGGGAGGTCATTGGGAGGCAAGAGTTTGGGGCAGCCTGCCACATTGCATCCTCGGTTCTGAAGTAGTGCTCAGCTCTCTAAATATTTAGTTCAGTATCCTGGCATCTTAAGATGGGTCTTCTAACACTGTAATTAGCCCAATCAAGATAATCCCTCACAGACATTCCCAGAGGGTAACTTAATCAAGACAATTCCTCGTAAATGTGCTTGGCTAGCTTGCCTCTAGGAAGTCTAGAGTCCGTCAGGTTGACAGCATCTCTGCTTTTTGTTGTTTTTTCCCCCAGTGTTAAGGATTGAATCCAGAGCTGCAAACACTTCATGGGTACCAGTGGTACTTATTCTTGTTTTAAAGAGATTTATTTTTTTATTTATAATCTTGTGTGGGGTTTGTGTTTGTGCATGGGCACGCAGCTGTACATACAGACCAGAAGAAGCGTCTGATCCCCTGGAACTTGAGATGTTGGTGGTTAACCAGAATGTGGGTGCTGGGAACGGAACACATTGCTCTCTTTCTGTCACATCATCCCTCCTGCCCCTTTTGAGCAGTTCTTTCCAGCTATTTCGGTTGAACTCTCCCCTCCTTGATTTGCTATTTCCAGAATGTCAGTGGATTTGAGGCTCTTTGTAGGGAGCAAATGGAGTCCTTGGCGGATGTGCGATGTTGACACGAGCAAAGCCTCAGACCTGTGGAAAAATGGCAGTGTCTTCCCTGAAGATTAGGTTCATGGAAATGGCAGCATCCCTTCTTGATCTGAGAGTGCTCAGAAAATGTCTACTGTAGCTTCCTCCCTCTAAAGCTAATGGATTGAGGACTGTTCCCATACAGAGACTGTTCATTTCAGGAAATGCTCCTACCAATTGTCTGTTTCCTTGTTCAGCTATATATAGTAACACCCCCCTCCCTGTTCAACTGTATATAACAACCTTCTGGGGTGCTGTTGCTTTGCCTTCAGCTTAGTTTACTGATCTCAGCTTCTCTGTGTGTCTATTTACCCCGTTTTTATTCCTAGCCTTGACTGGCCTGGAACTGATTGTAGTTTAAGCTGGATTCAAATTCAGAGATCAGCCTGCCTTTACCTCCCAAATGTTTGGATTAGAGGCATACACTACAATGCCCAGTATTAAAGATTGTTTTTGAAACATGAAAAATAAACTTTCTGAATCACTTTAAAACTTTATAATATGATTTTAATTATAGATGATTAAATCTGTTGTGTTTGTATTCACCCTTTTAGCCAGCTGATTCTGTTCACATTACAAATGATGATGAAAGATTCCTACACAATCTTATTGTAGAGGAGAAAAAGAAAGATAGCTTTACTGCTGTGGTTATTACAGGGGTGCAACCAGAACACATACAGTACTTGAAAAATTATTTCCATCTTTGGACACGACAGTTAACGTAAGTAATTTGGTTCACGAAATGTTTCTGCTTACTTTACTTTTGTTTTTGAGACAAGGTGTTGCTGTGAATCCCCACTGACCTGGAACCCTTCCCATCTTATTCGTTCTGACTTTCAAGTGTTAGGATTTACAGGCATGGAAACCTAGCTTGCAGTTCACCCTTTGCCCCTTTAAGAGACAGAAATAATTAGAGATATATTGACGTCTCTTTGGTCTAGTTTTCTTCACATTGGTACATTGTGCACTATTCTCATGTTTAATTTTAAAGGGTTATTCATTTATTTATTCAAAAATAAAATAGATTTCTTCGTGTTTTCAGTATTGATTTTGAAGCACAAGTGTTTTGACACCTGCTCCAAAGTAAAGAAGAATTTGAGAGCTGGTCATGCTCCAGTGCCATTCTCATGTCACACTTTGTGCTTCTTCCCATAGGTGCAGCCTTCTATGCTCTGCTTCTTGTTTTCTCTGTTTCCCCCACTGGAATCTTTTGATTCATGTCTATATCTTCAGTGTCTACAAGAATATCTATTACGTAGTAATGAGTGCTTAACAGACTAATACATTTAGCTCATTGAAATAAGAAATGCACAACCATTCCTTAAAATGTCCCATGTTAATAATAAATAATACTAGATACTAAAATATCATCCTTTTATTCCAGTGAAACCTCTGATTGTATATCTGATTGTATATTGATCAAATCAAAAGATTTACTTTAATTTTTCCTGTATCTCTAAATATTTACTCTTATTAGATTGTTTACATAGTTTTCATTAGTCTGGAGTCCTTTCAAATGGGTATATCTTCACAAGATTAACATTTAAAAGTCATCTAGTGTTCACTCCAAGGTCTGTTATACTTAAGTCTGTATTATATACACTTACATATTAACTGAGTTTATATTTTTTGCTTTTTTATAGGGAAAAAATTGACTCAGGAATACCCTTTTTTCTTGAGATTTCTGTTTAATTGCCTGACATATTTATGTAAGAAATTGGATTTTCTTTTCTAAGTATATAGTAGCTGCCCTTTATAGTTTCTTCCCACTGAAGAAATTATGTATACAAAATGTATGTTCTAATAAAGAATAACATAGCCTGTTTTGTTAAGTATGGTCTCAAACATTGACAATTTTGAAGAAAAATAATGGTGTTTAAGTGATTTTTTTTTATGTTAGTATTATTTTAGAGAGTAGCTAGGGTGATAAGCATTGTTCTCTCTGCCTCTCTCCCTTGCTTTTTCCTACCCTCTCTTTGCCTCTCATTCTTTAGAGAAAAGTTCTCACTGCTGGCCTGGAACTTGCAATCTTCTTAGCTCTCTGCCTTTGAGTCCTGGATTAAAAGTGTGTACTACCATGCCTGGCAAACCTAATTTTTAATTTATGAGAAGGAATTATGTAAATTTCTACTTAAGGAATAATAAGAGAAATATTTTAATGTCTTAAATAAATAAAATACAACTTTGTTTAACCTTTATTTTAAAAATAAGGCAGCAAAGATTTCTGGTGATTTGTAATGGAATTTTGTTGAAATATTAACTTTTTTAAATGTAGGTATAATTTCAATGCCGAGGTTGAGAAACCACACAAATTGTAGAGTAACCCCCTACTCTGAGGATTGTTAACAAAGTACTCCCAGGTCTTTGAGTACTTTCTAGAACAACCTTAACAAGCAGAACTTGGGATGCTTACCTTCTTTTTTTAAAATTTATAGGATAAAGACTGAATTAACTAAAGCTGAGTTTGTCCTAGCTCTAGTTCTGTGACCCTAGATAAACTCTGTGTCTGAATTTATAAACAGATTTCAGAGGTTATTTTACCATTGGATATTATCTTAAAAGATGCTGGGAGTGCATGTCTAGATATTTTACCATTGGATATTATTCTTAAAAGATGCTGGGAGTGCATGTCTAGATATTTTACCATTGGATATTATTCTTAAAAGATGCTGGGAGTGCATGTCTAGATATTTTACCATTGGATATTATTCTAAGATGCTGGGAGTGCATGTCTAGATAATGTAGTTCAGTGGTAGACTGCCCATGTGAGACCCTAGTGCTTTATCTCCAACGATGAAGTGCTTTACTAGTAAATGTATTGAATTGTGGAAATACATTTTTTTTTGGTGGAAGATATGAACCATGGTGTTCTGTTAATTAAATATATTTTTCTTTATTTTAGGCATATTTATCATTACTATATTCATGGACCAAAAGGGAATGAAATAAGTACTGCTAAAGAAGTTGAACCTTTCAACAATATTGATATTGAAGTAAGACAAAAGTCCACTTTAGGATATTATAAATTATTATCCCAAATTATATGAATAACAAAAGTTAGTCAGTAGTTAGACTAATGTGCTCTCTCTCTCTCTTTTTGGTTTTGTTTTTTTAAATCAAATTTATTTGGTTATTTGAATACATAATGAGATGATTTATTTATTTATTTATTTTAAGATTTCTTTATTATGTATACAACAGTCTGCCTTCATGTATGCCTGTACGCCAGAAGAGGGCACCAGACCTCGTGACAGATGGCTATGAACCTCCCTGTGGTTTCTTGGAATTGAACATAGGACCTCTGAAAGAGTGCTCTTAACTGCTGAGCCATCTCTGACCTCCACCCTGGAGAAATAGTTCTTAAATTTTTTTTTTAAGCTTTGGATACAGCGCTTGGTTTCCCTTTTATTCACTCTTCTGTAGAGATGAAAATTGTGGTTGAGCATAATGCTTTTGAAAGTAAGGAGAGAGCTACATCTGCTTATGACATCTTATTTGTTCATGAAAGTCTTTTGGTGCATAGAACATTTTAATACTGGACTCTGCATTTACTTGTCCATACATTGGGAAGAATCTCACATAAAATGTTCCACTTCTTACCTCTAGCAAAAGGCTAAAATATAATATGCTGAGCTGGAGACCTGGCCCAGTGGTTAAGAACACTGCCTGTTCTTCCAAAAGTTCTGAGTTCGATTCCCAGCAAACACATGGTGACTCACAGCCATCTGTAATGAGATCTGGTGCCCTCTTCTGGTCTGTAGGCATACATCCAGGCAGAACACTGTACATATAATAAATAAATCTTTGATAAAATGTGCTTATGACTTATCTGTTTTTCAGTTCTGATTTACTCCTTTCTATTTTATAATTGTATAGTCCTTACTGAGTATTGACTCATGCACAAATATGTATATTTTGTTAACTTTACAAGTGAAGGTAGTCTTGCCTATTTTGTTGTTGGAGCTTGGCTGAGAAAAGTATTGTTATCATATGATTTAATCATTTTTATTTTTTATTTTAGATTTCTTTATTTGAAAAAGGAAAGACACCTAAGATTGTCAACCTAAGGGAAATACACGATGACATGCAGACATTGTATATAAACACAGCATCTGATAGTTTTGAGTTCAAGGCTCATGTTGAAGGAGATGGTGTGGTGGAAGGGGTTATCCGGTACCATCCCTTCTTATATGATAGAGAAACTTATCCTGATGATCCATGCTTTCCATCAAGTATGTCAATCTGATCTGTTACCTAAAATAGAATGTTGTGATTTATGAGGATATTCTTTAAGTGATTTCTAGTGGTCTAGTAAGACTAGTTAAAAGTTCTTACAGTTTTTCCTTATATACTATAGTGTTTATAATTTTTATAACTCCTGATAGTCTTTTGTTTTTGTTTTAAAAATGAATTTATGGACTATCATTGTTTAACTTATATACCTGCTTTTCTTTATTTCACAGTTTCATACATTTATACAAATATTTATTTTTTGTGTATATCAATTCCAGGTTGAAAAAAAGCTCTTACCTTTCAGAAACTTTTACTCTCTGAGATCATAGTGAATTTCAGAACAGACAGAGAAGCCCTGTCTAAACCAACAAAAATAAACAATAAAGGAAAGAAAAGAAAACAGTTTTAAAGATCACGGTCTTGCCGGGTGGTGGTGGTGCAGCCCAGCACTTGGGAGGCAGAGGCAGGCAGATCTCTGTGAGTTGGAGGTCAGCCTTGCCTACAAGAGCTAGTTCCAGGACAGCCACAGAGAAACCCTGTCACAGTCTTGTCAGCTGGTATGGCACTCCTACTTCATATTAGATAGTGTTTACGCAATCGTTTATATTACCTGTGAACTCTTGGAAATCTGTCTTTTTAACTACAAATTTTCCGTATGTGGTATTTCTCTGAAGCAGGTTTGATATGCCCTTACAGAAATTGATGTCACTGTAGTAAAAATTGTTCCTGCTTTATAGACATGAAAATGTTGTCCCACTTACCCTTTTGCTGCAGAATTAAGAGATGAAGAAGATGATGAGGATTGCTTCATACTTGAGAAAGCAGCAAGAGGGAAAAGACCTATTTTTGAGTGCTTTTGGAATGGACGGTTAATACCATATACATCAGTTGAAGAGTGAGTTTTCATTGTTGTGGAATAACCTAATCTGTTTTTAATTAAAAGTAGATTTTTATACATTATATTCTCATTGCAGTTAATCCTTTCCCCAATTTCTCCCAGATCCTCCCACCCACCTGAGTCCACATCCTTTCTTACTCTCATTAGAAAACAGGCATCTAAAAAAAAGAAGAAAAATAATAAAGTAAGGTAAAATAATAAACAAATCTGAATAGGACAAAACAAAATGAGTAGAAAAAGAGATAATCAAAGAAAAGGCAGAAGAAACACACATAGACACACACACAGAAGAATCACATAAAAACACAAAACCAGAAACCATAATATATATGCAAAAGGCCTATAAGGTCAAAAAAAATTTTTAATGCCCACACAAAGCATAATGAGACAAAACAAAAACACCTCTAAACTCTGAAAATACCATTGAGTTTATTTTGTGTTTGCCATCTGCTGCTTGACTTGGCTCTGGTCTTAGTGTGGTCTGTAGACCCAGTGATACTCTGTTGGAGAAAACTAATTTTCCATTTACAAATGGTTATTAATTGGAAGACTGCCAATTCTTGGTTAGGAATGGGGCTTATGTCCACTTCCCTCTCATCCATGGGAGCCATCTAGCTTTCATAGATGCCGTGACAGTCTCTGAGTTCATGTGTGTTTAGAGGCGTTAGTGTCCTCCCTTCCCTCCGACTCTTACACTCCTCTACCTCCTCTTATGGATAGTTTCCTGAGCCCTGAGGGGGGAGGGATTTGATAGAGACATTTCTTTCAGGACTGAGTGGCCCAAGGCCCTTCACTCTCCACATACTCTCCAGTTGTGGATCTTGGTATTGGTCCCATCTCCTGCAGGAGGAAAGCGTCTTTGATGGCTGAGCTTTGAGTATAGCAGAAGGTAATTAGGAGTAGTTGTGTTGCTGTGTTCCTCTAGCAGAACAATAGTATTTGGTTTCGCTTAAATCCATGACCTGTCTAGTCGCAGGTTCTAGACCACCTGAGCTGCATGAAGCATGGGTTCCATCTCATGGAGTGGGCCTTCAAGCCAGTCAGATAGTGGTTGGTTGCTTCTCTATCCCTTGTGCTACTATTTTGCTGGCATGTTTTGCAGACAAGTCACCATTGTAGATGCAAGGGTTTGTAGCAGGCTTGGTGTTTCTCTTCCTCCTCTGGTAGTGTGCATAGTACCTTCCAGTGCCATGAACACTATTCAGTAGCGGTGAAGGCACCAGCTTGACTTCTCTGTGTTCAGTGAGTTCTATAGATGCTGTCATCAGCAATAGGGTCTTACCATCAACTTCTGGAAAGCAACCAGTAACCTTGGCAATAGCCTAGGTAGCTTGGGGGTTACCATTGGGCCCCTTTACCAACAGCTCAATTACATGTAACCTATTCTGACACTGGAGGTTCATCTCATAGCTAGAGATGTCTGGTTGGGGCTTTGTCTCCCTGTTTGGTGATTCCTTTTGGAGTTCTTTTGTATATGTGTAGATTTTAAGATGCTTTTACCATAAATTGACCATTCTAATGGCTCTTAGTTTTAACTGTCTCTCCCTGTCTTCCTCCCTTACCCTGCCCTTTCTTCCCCCTCTCCATTTAATCCTCCCGTTCTCGGTCTCACTGCCCCCATCCATCCATAACTGTCTATTCTATTTCCTCTTCCTAGGAAGACTCCATTCTCTGCCTCTAGTCACTTAACTAACCTCTGTGTTACCAGATTATAGCCTGGTTAGTGAAGACTTAACAGCTAACATCCACATATAAGAAAAAATACATACCATTTTCTTTTGGGGGTCTGGGTTTGTTAACTTGGGATGAATTTTTTCTAAATCTATTTACCTGCAAACTTGTTTCTCTCCCTCCCTCCCCTCCCTC
>LOEQ01000086.1:1039768-1053030 GCA_001685075.1 Bramus lutescens | reverse complement strand
CTTTATTAACCAATGAAAGTAACACATAGACAGATGACCCTCCTACACCACTAGTGGAATTTTAAATAGTACCTACTTTTATTTTGTGTGCATTGGTGTTTTGCCTACATGTATGTCTGTGCGTGGTTATCAGATCCCCTGCAACTGGAGCTACAGACAGTTATGAGCCACCATGTGGGTGTTAGGAATCTTACAGGTTCTCTGGAAGAGCAACCAGTGCTCTTAATTGCTGAGCCATCTCCTCGACCCCCAGCCCCAGTGAAATATTTCAAGTCATTTATGTGTACTATCATATCTTCTGCAAATGAAGATACTTTGACTTCTTCTTTGATTTCCTTAAGTGTCTTAATCTAGCTAGAATTTCAAGAACTATATTGAATAGACATAGAGAGAGTGGGCTCTTTGTCTTGTTCCTGATTTTAGTAGAATTTTGATTTTCTGTCCTTTTAAGTTGATGTTGACTAGGACTTGTAGTAAATTGCTTTTATTATGTTTGGTCATGTCCCTTGTATCTCTCTCCAGGAATTTTATCATGATGGGTGACAGATTTTTGTCAAAGACTTTTTTTTGGCATACATTGAGATTAATTGTGTTGTTATTGTTGTTTTCTTTCAATTTATTTATATGATAGATTACATTTACTGATTTTCATATGTTGAACCATCCCTGCATCTCTAGGATGAAGCCTACTTGATCATGGTGGATGGTCGCTTTGATGTGTTCTTGGATTTGGTTTGCAATTTTTTTTGAGTATTCTTGCATCTATATTACTAAGGAAAATAGGTCTATAATTCACTTTCATTGTTGAATATGTTGTTTGCATATCTTGGGTAACTATGGCCTCATAAAGTGAATTGGCCATCGTTCCTTCTGTTTCTATTTTGTGGAATACTTTAGGAGTATTGGTATTGACTCTTCTTTAAAAATCTGATAGAATTCTGCGCTAAAACTGTCTGTCCCTGGGCGCTTTTTTTTTTTTTTGAGTGGGGAGACTTTTAATTACTGCTTCTGTTTCACTAGGGGTTATATAGGTCTATTTAAATTATTTACCTGATCTTCATTTAACTTTGGTAAGTATACCTATTGAAAAAATTATGTATTTCTTTTAATTTTTTTGGATTTCCCAGTTTGATGGAGTACAGATTTTTAAATATGCCTTTATAATTCTGTGAATTTCCTGTCTTGTGAATTTTCTTTCTTGACACATTTTTCTTTCAATTTTGAGTTGTTCAGTTTCCAGGAGTTTGTAAATTGTGTGTTGTTTCTATTGTTGATAGCCAGCCTTAGTCTATAGTGATCTTATAGGATGCCTGGTTTTCTGATTTCTTGTATCTTTTGAGATTTGTTTCCAAGTATGTGGTCAGTTTTGGAGAGAGTTCCATGAGGTGCAGAGAAGAAGGTATATTCTTTGGTTTGGGTGAGATGGTCTGTAAATATCAGTTAGGTCCATTTGGTTTATGACATTAGTTAGCTCCAGCATTTCTCCCGTTTAGTTTTTTTTCTGGATAACCTGACTCTTGGTAAGAGTGAAGTCTCTCACTATCAGTGTGTGAGGTCAGTATGTGATTTTAGCTGTGGTACTGTTTCTTTTATGAACTTGGGTGCCTTCATGTTTGGTGCATAGATGTTAAGAAATGAAATGTCCTCTTGGTGAATTTTTCTTTGACTGCATAGTGTCCTTCCCTATCTCTTCTAATTAATTTTGGTTTGAAGTCTATTTTTGTCAGATATTAATTTGGCTAAACTTGTTTCTTAGGTCCATTTATTTAGAATATTTTTGCCCAAACTTTTGCCCTGAGGTAATGTCTATCCTTGAGGTTAAGGTGTGTTTCTTTGACACAGCAGAAAGATTGATCCTCTTTCCATTTTTCAAGTTTGTGTCTTCTTATTGGGAAATTGCGACATTGTTGTTAAGAGAGAAATTAGTGATCAGTGTTTATTGATTCTTGTTAGGTTATTATGGTGTGGGTTACCCCCCTCTTGATTTTTTTGTCAGGGATTATTTATTTCTTGGGTGTAGTAAACATCTTCAGTGTTGCTATACAAAAGAGTTCCACACTAGCCCGGATGGAATATAACAAAGGCTTACTTATTAAGGGTAAACTGACAGAAAGACTAGTGATCCGCAGTCTTCTGTGTGCGCTGGGAACTGGGCTTGAATCCAGCAGTGAAGCCCCCCATGCTTTCTGTTTGAGTTTTTAGTACATAAGACCATGCCCAAAGTGGGCCAGTATCTTAAAGGCTATTGGCTGAAGGAGTTCCCACAGCACTTCAGGTTGAAGTTTTCCTTCTAGTGCTTTCTGTAGAGCTGTATTTGTAAATACAATTAAATTTGGTTTTATAGTACAATGTTTTTTTTTTCTCTATCTGTTGTTATTGAACATTTTGCTGGGTATAGTAGTCTGGGCTGGCATTTGTTAACCTAATCTTTTTACTGACCAATAATTTTGTTCTGTTGCAGTTTTGACTGGTGTGCTCCTCCTAAGAAGAGAGGCCTTGCCCCAATTGAGTGCTTTAATAGAATATCTGGTGCATTGTTCACTAATGACAAATTTCAGGTCAGCACAAATAAACTGACATTTATGGATCTTGAGTTGAAATTGAAAGATAAGAACACCCTTTTTACAAGAATCTTAAATGGACAGGTATGCCTTTTAAATGTCAAGCTTTGAATATTTGCCAATGATCTCTTCTTAAATAAATGCAGATGTGTAGATTAAGCAGCTTTTTACTAATATTTTGTATATTTAGATTCATGTTCTCAAAAGACTACTGTGTTTAAATAATTGAGTTTGTTGAAATAAACATTTAAACTGTGTATGTGTGTACGTGTGCATATGCAAGTACACATGCTTATGAAGGCCAAAGGAGGGCATCAGTTCCCATTCAACTAGATGTACAAACAGCAACTCACCTAAAGAGCAGCAAGTGCGCTTAACAGCTAAGTCATTTCCTCAGCCAGTTTAATCAGACTTGACTATTATATAATCTCTCTGACATACATACATATATATATATATGTGTGTGTGTGTGTGTGTGTTCAATATTACATCGTACCCCAGCAATGTGTAGAGCCTTTTTGCTTTGCTGTATCAGTTAAGGGTTTTTTTTAAAGGTTTTGGTGATTTTTTTTCTTAAGCTTTTAATTGGTCATTACACTAAAATTTTCAAGTTGGTTAAACTGGCTAAAATTTACCTGCCTTTATTAGACACCCCCTACATACACATACGTGCATGCACGTGCACAGACAAACACACACACACTCATTTGAGAAAAGTCTCATGTATGTCAAACTTGCCTCAAACCTTTTTTTTAAAAGTATTTATTTATTCACTTATTTATTATGTATACAATATTCTGTGGGTATGCCTGAAGGCCAGAAGAGGGCACCAGACCTTATTACAGTTGGTTGTGAGCCACCATGTGGTTGCTGGGAACTGAACTCAGGACCTTTGGAAGAGCAGGCAGTGCTCATAACCATTGAGCCATCTCTCCAGCCTACCTCACACCTTTTATAGCCTAACCTGGTCTTGAACTCCTGGTCCTCCTGTCTCTGTCTCCCAAGAGCTGGAATTACATGCATATACCACCAGGCCCAGCTTTATTAGATCTTAATACTACTGAGACTTTGTAATCATTAAGCATCTCCACTTAATAATGGTTACCTGTAATTGTGTTGCATGGGAACTGAACATTAACTACTCTCTAAGGCTTTAATAATTTTTTTTTTGTTTTTACACGGGTTCATGTGCATGTTCCAGGGCATGCATGTAGAGATGAGAGGACAGCTTGCTAGAGTCAATTTTCTCTTTCCACTATGTGAGTTCTAAAGATGGAATTTGAGTTTCTATGCTTGATGATAGGTGTCTTTACTGGCTGAGCTCCTTCACTACCCCTTAACTGTTCAAATTTGGTCTTGTTTTGTGAGTTACCAAAGGGTGCATATGCTTATGAAATACTTTTGGATGAAATGTGATTTGAGATTGATCAGATTTAAAATGCATGCACTGGTAATGAAACAAAATGATCCCATTGTGTATAAATTTTTAAAGGTTTAATAAGACAGTTGTGCTCTTTTATACCTACATACCTCAGAGTCATTTACTGTGTGCTACTCTTTCAGTAATGTAATACTTAGCTGCCAATGTACATCACATAACAGTTTCTGTAGGTGTTCATTCTTGTAAGTTAAGTCAGTTTAAATTTTGCTACATTTTTCTCTATAAATATGGCATAAAGAATGTCACAAGGAAAACCTTATTTTATGAAATTTCATAAATTGTTGTTGAAAAGATCTGGCAAGATATTTTAAATTTTACCTAGGTTTTCTGACATGTGATATGTGAAAGGAAAATGAAATGAGCGACTGATTCTAAGGCTGTATCTGTTTATCAATAGCTATTTCATAGAACATTTTAAATCTTTACAGGAGCAGAGAATGAAAATTGACAGAGAATTTGCTCTATGGCTGAAGGACTGTCATGAAAAGTATGACAAACAAATCAAATTTACACTTTTTAAAGGAGTGATTACCCGTCCAGATCTTCCCTCTAAAAAGCAAGGCCCCTGGGCAACATACTCAGCAATAGAGTGGGACGGAAAAATATACAAAGCAGGACAACTGGTAGGTGCAGCCTATGTTCAAATTAAGTTCTTAGTAGAATTCCCAACTATTAGGTGCACCAGAGTGTATCACCTACACCAGTGCTTACATTTCTTTGAAGCCTGTAAAGAGTGAAAAAGAAATCAATTTCAATATACAATTTATTGTGTCTTAAAAATCCTGTTTATTGCCAAAGCTACTTGGAGTGGCAGTGTTGGCTTAATATGTGGTAAAGTAATTTTTAGTTTTAGGTTTTTTTTTGAGGTTGGATATTTATTTAGTGGGTTATGGAGGGGAAAGGGGAGAAGGGGAAGAGGAGAGAAAGAGAGAGACAGAAGGGGAGAAGGGAGAGACAAAAGCTGCCTCTTTAAGAGGGAGACTGAAAAGAGTAGTTTTAGTTTTTTAGTTGTATTTTGCTGCTGAAAAGTATTTTCTGATTTTAAATGCATTGTGAACATACAGAGATTGAAATGTGCTTTGTTCTTAGAATATTCTAACCTAAAATTGGGAACAGTAAAGACCTAGGTAAAACAAAGATGATTTGAATGAAAAGAGAATGGTTAGGAGAGGAGAGAATTTTCTGCCATTGAATGATGTGAGGACTTAGAAGAGCAAATCTATAACATGCTTTGGGTAAATAGTAGCATTTGCAGTATCCTCAAGTAGAAGAAGCTTGGAAATACTCAACAGTTGCCAATTAGAAAGACATGGCTTCCCTCTGACTGTGAGGGATGCCATCATACAGTTAAAGTCCTAGAAATAGTGAGGGTGGCTAAAGAAGCCGAGGACTGGGGTTTTAATGACATTTAGATGAGGACAGAGGGAGGTGGTGTCAGACGGAAAGGGTATCTCGTGGGCTGAGAAGGAACTAGGAGAACTTAGAGTACCTGTGAAGCCAGGTCAGGTGTTGCAGGGCTGTGAGAGTAATCAGCTTATCAGCTGCTTCATGGACTTGAGCAAATGCTTTTTAGACATTTCAGCATGGACACACATAATCTTTTCTGAAAAATAAAAAAAGCATTAAGTTGGTTGTTTTTTCCTGCTACCTAATGTACATATGAATCAAATAGCTTATAGTAGTTTTGATTTATTTTAAATTTCTGAAGCTTTTGATTTTAGGGAAGACATAGAGATTTTGAGTTTTGAGAGACAACATCACCATGTGACTTAGGCTGACCTGTAACTGAGTGATCTACTGCCCAGCTCCAAGTGCAAGGATTATAAATAGGCCCATCAGACCTGACTCATAAAGTTCCAAGCCTTTTTTTTCTGCCATTCTCTCTGTGGATGCAGTTTTCTCTCCCCCTCTCCCCTCTCCTGTTCTCTTCCCTTCCCATTCCTTCTATCTCAAAGTGTACACACACACACACACACACACACACACACACACACACATACAGGTTTTGAGCTAATGTATTTGATGGAAATGTTAACTTGTCAAAGTCTATGAACACATGCTTAGATTGAAATATCTGCATGAAGAAGCTCCTGTCTTAACACAGATTTGCCAACAGTAAGTGCTAAATCTCACATCTTATTTGCTTGCTTCATTGGTATGAAGTCATTGTGAACAAGAGTGGTTTTCAAATGCATAGCAGTTACATTATTAAACCTGTTTTCTCTTAGAAAATATTAATCTGAGAATTTGTGTTAAATATCAGGTCAAGACAGTCAAGACACTGCCTCTCTTTTATGGAAGCATAGTAAGGTTCTTCCTTTATGGAGATCATGATGGAGAAGTATATGCTACAGGAGGTGAAGTTCAGATTGCAATGGTAAGAAAGCAAGTGAGTGATGATTATTGAAAGTTTCTTGGCACCACTTTTATGTAAATATTGTAACACAGGTAATGATATTTTAAAATTGGCTTGTGTTTTTTCCCTGTTTAATGAAGTGATTGCTGTCAGCATAGTTTTCTTTATGGTCCATAAATTTGCATGTCTTATATATATGCATATGAGTATAAAGTACTTTTATAAAAGGCAAATTTCCACCAGGTTCACAGATGAGTAATCACTAGACAGAATTCCATTTTTTTTTAAGAATATGTAACTCCGCTGGCAACATGTGGTGCATGTCTTTAATCCCACCACTTGGGAGGCAGAGGCAGGTGGATCTCTGTGAGCTCAAGGCCAGCCTGGTCTACTGAGCGAGTTCTAGGACAACCAGAGCTAAACAGTGAGATCCTGCTTCAAAAAACAAAACAGAACAAAAAAAGTAACTCCAGAACGGAAGTTTTCCCCTTACACTTGTTTCTTTAATTTGGATTTTATAGGATTGTGCAGGTTAAATAAAAACAGGTGCTGGAAGTGGAAGGGGAGGATTGACTCTCAGAGCTGTCCTCCGACTCCACACGTGCACCCACGCACATATGCACATGCGCAATAATAATTTCTGTAAATATCTACTTACTATATACAGTGTTCTGCCAGCTTGTATGTCTGCATGCCAGATATGGAGCACCAGATATCATTACAGATGGCTGTGAGCCACCATGTGGTTTCTGGAACTTGAATTCAGGACTTCTGAAAGAGCAGCTAGTGTTCTTAAACTCTGAGCCATCTCTAAAGCCCCAGTAATAATTTTTAAAGATAGATTTTTTTAAGTGAAAATAGTCAAATGTAAGAATAGTTACCCTCATTTGTGTACTTAATTAGGATAAAATTGATGTCTTTGAGAGAAATAAATGGGTTGGTTTGTTTAGTAACTAACAACTTGTTTTAAATTGTTGTCTTTGCAATGTTGGTGTAAATTCTTATTCAGGAACCCCAGGCACTGTACGATGAAATAAAAACTGTGCCCATTGCAAAGCTGGACAGGACTGTTGCTGAGAAAACAATAAAAAAATATGTAGAAGATGAAATGGCAAGGTGAGTCAAGTTTCAAAAATCAAGGCTAAACAAAATAATAATTTGGGTTGGGCACAGTGGTACATGTGGGATGCCAGGTGAATCTCTATTGAGATTAAAAGCTAGCCTAGTCTACATGTCCAGCCAGCCAGGCCTCCATAATGATAGCCTGTCTCAAAAATAAGGGAAAGATATATTACAGTTTTTGAATATATAGTACAATATATAATATACATAATGCAATATGTATAGTACAATTTTTGTATATATAATGTATATGTTTAAATTCTTGGATCCAAATGTATATTTGGAAGTACTGTTTAGTATTTTCATACATGTTATGTGTTATGAAGTGAACTCTTTGACATTAAATATTGAGAGTTGTAGTTAGACAGGAACCTAGATTTTTAGAAGAAGAGAAAACTTGTCTAAAGTGTCGCATTTATTTATACCTTAACACAGGCATTGGGGTGGGGGGACTGAAAGCTGGAGGAAACCAGCACTTTCTAAGAAATGCAGAACACTAAAAGGAAGAAGCCAGTAAGGTAGAAAGAAGCAGCTGTACCCCTGCCCCAGGACACCAAGGTGAGGGACACTGATGAGCAGCCTGAGCTAATACCATATGTTCCAGGTCAGCGTGTATTGATGTAGAGGATCCTATCGCTATCACTTTAAAATTGAACAAAAAAAGAAAAGAAAATGAAGTAGACGGTGTTTCTATTTCTGGATCAAGCCAGTGATGCTTATTTTATTTTGTCTTTAAAGGGACATTTGTACTGTAAATAAAGAAAAATTATATCTAAGTGTTACTATCAAGGTGGATTTTTATCTTGGCTTTTTATTAGGCATAACAAGATTAGGTTTAACTTCTCAGAATGTAGCAGTAATACCTAATCTGGTAGTTTGCATTTTTCAGATTAATGCTGTAAGTAACTAAATTCACAAAACATTAATGTGCTGTTTTTGTAATAGGCTCCCTGATAGGCTATCTGTAACTTGGCCTGAAGGAGATGAATTACTGCCAAATGAAATTAGGCCTGCTGGAACCCCAATTGGTATGCTTTCTAATATCTCCTCTTTTGGTTTATTCTTTCTTTTAAAAAGTTTGTCTACTTCTAATGTATAGAAAACTATAGACTATTGAAATGTAACAAGAAGACCTTCCAGACTGTTGTTGGGTGGTTGTGACTGTCTTTCTTTTCACATTGGGCATTCTCACAGGTGCACTAAGAATTGAAATACTAAACAAGAAGGGGGAAGCAATGCAGAAGCTCCCAGGGACAAGTCACGGAGGATCAAAGAAGCTGCTGGTGGAACTTAAAGTCATATTGCACAGTAAGAATATAGATGAGTGTGGACCTTTAGTGAATAGATAAGAAGAATTGAATATCTTAATTTTTGACGACTTTAATCTGGTTAATATAGCAGACTTGGTTAAAGTTACGAAGTAGAAATTAAGGTGCACTCTTCCAAAAAGTCAGGTTGGGCATCTCAAGTGAGTGCCCAAAACTCGGGGGAAAAAGGAGGGTTTTTTTGTTTGTTCGTTTGTTTTGTTCTGTTATTTTTATTTAGCTATACATTTTTTTGCCCACTCTCCTTCCACCCTTCCCTCTGTCTCCCATGCTCCCAATTTACTCAGGACATCCTGTCTTTTTATCCTTCCTACATAGATCCATGTATGTTAGGGTCCTCTTTGTTATCTAGGTTCTCTGGGGTTGTGGACTATAGGTTTGTTATTCTTAGCTTTATGAGTGAGTACTTTACTTATGAGTGAGTACATATTATATTTCTCTTTCTGGATCTGGGTTACCTCATTAAATTTTTTTGTTACATTTTTTTGCCTCATTTTTTTGTATTTCTTAAAATTTCAAGCTATATCGATTAGTGCTCTGTAATGATGCTCAGTGAAGGGGAGGGGCGGAGTTTTAATGTATGGAATTTGATCTATTTAACACAATTGGTTTTTTGTTTTTGTTTTCCTTTGGCAAGTCCCTTCTTGTTTTATTCCATGTCTCTGGGTATCTTTTAGTATTAGATACAAGTTTTCAAATATGGGATACCCTAGAATTTCACATGTTCTTCATCCTTGACCTGATTCAGTCCCTCTAGTTACTTTTTTCATTGGCAGTGAGATATATAACTTGCTGTAGTGGGTTGTGTGGTTCAGAGACTTCTACTCAGGTATAGCTTGGATCTTTTTTGTTGTTGTTTGAGCCAGAGTCTTAACTGTGTAGCCATATCTGGCCAGGTTTTGCTACCTCACAGAAGTTCATCTGCTTCTCCCTTTTAAGTGCGGGAATTAAAGGCATGTGCTACCATCCTAACCCTGTAACTTGAATCTTGACTTAAAGGGTAGAGTCCAAGCTGGTAATAAAGAACCTATGTGTGAACAACTTTACAGGAACATTTTTTTGTACTTGGCTTACTTGGGTTGGTATGATACACTATAGTTAAGTTCCTTTAACACTGTGGAACCCCCTAATGCGTATGAATGACTGAAGCTTTGTAAATTAAGGGACATTTGTGTAAATAAAGTTATTTGGTGGGATCAAAAAGCCATAAAAAAAGTAAAATAAAGGGTAGAAAGAATTTCAGATTGGTAATTCCAGACTCAGATGGATTCACTAATGAATTTTTGCCATACTCTGAAAGAAGTAGTAACATCGGTGCTTCTCAAATTACTCTCTGTATCAGAAAAGAAAGGCGCACTACAAAATTGTTTTTATGAAGCCATATTATCCTGATACCAAAACTGGGGAAAGACCCAACAGAACAATATTATAGACTTATCTCCCAGATTTTTGTTGGCAAGACTTAGGAAAACATAAAAAGACCATTGTGATCAAGTAGATTTTAATCCAGTGGTAATGAAATCGTTCAACATATTAATTTAATAAATCACATAAGTCGATATAAGTAGAAATTAGATGATAATTTCAAAGGATGCACAAAAGGCTATTGACAGAATCTAATACCATTTTATGATTTTTTAAAAAAAAAGCCCTGAAGAAACCCAAAATAGAAAGAACATATCTCAACCTAGTAAAAGGTATTTTCAGCATATTGATAACCAAAATTATATTATTTTTTAAGTATTTCACTTTTATTTATGCAACTGTGTGTTTAAGAGTATGTTCTTGGGCATTCAGGCACCTTTGCAGACCACCAACAGAGGGTTTTGGCCAATAACTATTTTAAAGTGTTCAACACTCTTAGCTTCCAGCAAAATGTAAATTATGGCAAAATGGCTATTATCAAGAAAACCAGTACCACTTATGCTGGTGAGGATGTGGAGAAGGAACCCTTATTCACTTTTGGGATTATAAGTTAGCACACATACTATGAAAGTAAGTATGGAAGTTTCTTTAAAAGCTGAAAATAGAAGCCATATGATCCACCTGTGCTACTTCTGGGCTGAATATCTTATTTTGGGGGTACTGCCTTCTAGTCCATCACTTTACCATCCAAGTGAAAGCATTGCAATGAGCTAAATAAACTTTCATTGTTTTTCCTTGTTTGCATACGTAGTATTGAATAGTTTGAAGCTTCAGAACAGTTTTAGATGTGTATAGCAAATAAAAAATTACTGCATTTGCCAGCAGTGGGGGTGCATGCCTTTAACCCCATCACTCAGGAGGCAGAGACAGGTACATCTCTGTGAGTTTGAGTGAGTTCCAGGACAGGCTTCAAAGCTACACAGAGAAATCCTGTCTTGGAAAACCGAAAAAAAAAAAAAAACTGCATGTGTTCTATTGCAACACATATTTTCATTTTATACTCAGTTTCTCAAGGCAGTATTTCTATTTTCTTTTATCAAGCTTCAAGTGGGAGCAAAGAAATCATTTCACATATCAGTCAGCATGGAGGAAAATGGCCTTATTGGTTTAAAAAAATGGGTGAGTTACTCTTAATTTCAGTTATTTTTATTTTTTTTACTTATTTTGGTTTCAAATTTTTATTTTATGTGTATGAGTGTTTTGCCTGCATGTATATATGTACACAGTGTGCTTGCCTCGTGCTAGTGAAGATCAGAAGGCAGCATCAGATACCTGACTGAGTTATGGATGACTGTGAACCAAACCCGGTCCTTCTATTAGAGCAACAAGTGATGCTCACGGCTGAGCATCTCTCCAGCCCCTCCCATGCCTGCCTACCATGGCTGAGGCCCTGGGTTTGATTCCCATCACCTCTGTAAACAATGCACATGGTGCATAGTGCTTCATATCTGTTAGAACTTCCCCGGGAGCTCAGCAGGAGAACTACTTGAGTGTACTGATTTGAGAACAGGCTAGGCAGTCTTGTGAGATCCCCATATCCTTGAGAAAGAAAATTATATATGATTCAGTATACGTTGATATGTTTAATCTCTTCTTAATTTATCTAGAAAATATCCAGAAACTGGGTAATTATACATTGAAATTACAAGTGGTATTGAATGAAAGTAATGCAGATACCTATGCAGGAAGATCGCTGCCTTCTAAAGCAATAAAATTTTCTGTTAAAGGTGAGTAAATATATAATTTACTATATGTATAATTCCATCTCCTGGTGGTACCTTTTAAATCGGGGTGGGGGCAGGGCTTTGTATAATTCAGTAAAAGATACGTAATTGAGTAAACATTTTGATTTTTAAACGACCACAAAAGTACCTAGTCATTTATGTTCTTTCTTAATTGTGAAAATGTCATTTAAAAATTTTAGTTAGTTAGTTTTTTACTTTATGTCATTTACAACTAGTCTGATTCTTAACCCTTTGGAAGATTTCAGCTGTTTGGGGAATTTTCTCCCCTCAGTTTCTAAAATTCCAAGTTTCATGATTATACAATCATTTTCATCAGCTGCTGTGTACTCATAACCTTTTTAGTTTTGAAATAAATTTTATTTTCTAGGCATTTTTCTTAAAATACTTGACTTTTTAGCTTTTTAAATATCTGATATGAAAATACTCAGTCTCCAGACTGGTATTCTAATCATTTTTTTTCTCCTTTACATCCCTATTTCTATTTATTTTACTTGAGATTGCTTTAACATTTCTTCATATTGAATTTTTCCACCTTGCTGTATCATTCTGTGTTATTCCCTTTTTAAAGCATTAATTCCCACTTCATGGATTGACTATCTTTGTTCCCGGGTTTTTTTTTCCTTGCTGGTGCTTAGTCTGTCTCACACCAGCTGTTTTGTGTGCTTGTTTATTTGCTGTGTTTATCTTCCATGTCATACTGCTCCAATTACAAAATAAAATATATAAAAACATGTTTAATTTTAATTAAATTGTGAGAATTTTTAGGTTTTTGCATTTTGGCTGTTGAGATTCTCCAGGGTGGAACCTTCCAGTCTTCTGCTAGGGAAGGTTACAGCCTGGCACCCAGTGAGAAGAAAGTCAGGCTGCAAAGACTACTGAGAGGAGAGAGGTCTGCCCTGCTATGTACGTCATTCTTCAGCTGGTTTTCCAGTTCTCAGTGAACTGTGCATCCTTTCCTAGTGCTGGGACTCTCGTTCCTTAGACCTACCTCTTTTGTTCTCTAGAGAATAGGCCTTCTGTCTCTTGTTGGGGGTGAGGAAGACATATGACTGTTCTCTGAGAACTGAAGCCAATTTCAACAGATCTTCCAGCTGTGTTGTTTGTTGTTTTGTAGATTTAGGTCTCCTAAAAACCTATAGCATCATTACTATGGGGTTTTTTTTCTTTCTTTTTTTTAATTTTTCCATTCAAAAATTTACACTTCCTCCCCTCCTCCCATTCCTCTCCTGCTCCCCCTCCCTCCTTAAGAGAGGGCAGGGAACCCTGCCCTGTGGGAAATCCAAGGCC
>LOEQ01000086.1:1017128-1027801 GCA_001685075.1 Bramus lutescens | reverse complement strand
TATTAACCAATGAAAGTAACACATAGACAGATGACCCTCCTACATCAAGGGGTGACAGATCCCCCAGGAATGGATTGCAATTTTGATACTATCCTGGGCTGCGATAATGAGATTTTGTCAAAAATACAAACAAAGAAGAAATGACATTATGATACAAGTATAATGATGCTTTTATGCAGTTTGATGTTTGAGGAGATTATTAATCCCTCCAAGTCTCTGTATCTTAAAAAAAAATTGAGACAATCTTAGACCAAGCGACCTCAGAGACTCTATAGATAACCAGCTAAGGATGGATGACCTGGAGCTTACAATCCTCCTGCCTCAACCTCCAAAGTTAAAGACATGTAACACATAAACCTGCCTGGTTTATGTGGTGCAGAGATTGAACTCAGGCCTATGTTCTAGGCAAATACCCTAATCAGTGGAACTACACCCCAAGCTCCAATATAAGTCTCAAAAATACATTTAGAGTTACTAAACATAACTCAGTCTTGGGGAAATTTTTTAAGTACAGTGTATTAGGAAACATCTAGAGATAAGCTTATTATACATTCATGTTTTAAGAATTATAGGTCCTTGTTAATTTGATAAAGATTCATCTTGGGACATGAAATTGTATTCAAGTTACATAGGATGCTGTTTAATTTAAGGGATAGTCTGTTTTAAGGATCCAAAAAGAATATTTTGGAATCAGGCCATTTGGGTTTCAGTATAGGTAAACTTGGTCTGGCTTCCTTTTCAAGCGATCATTGAAATGTTACCTGCTCTCATAGGGTTGTAGTTGTTGTATGAGTTCAAATGCAGTCCTCACTCTGCATGGTTGTGCAGTCATTGAAGAGAGAACACAGTACTAGCTACACATGAGCTTTCTTTAACACTGTCCTGTGCAAAGTGAGACCTGCCAGTATTTGTGATGCTTAGGATTATGTTTATTGAGTGTTTTATACTATATCCTAAACAAAAGGTCAAGGAATAGTTGGCATGCAAGTTTTAGTTATGATCCTTAGAAACCTTGGCTATAACAGCTTGCCCATGGATGTTCATTTGTTCTGGATGACAGCAGAAGGAAAAAATGGCTTATTTGCATTTACAATTTGAAGTTCTTGCAGGTTTTACAGTCATAAATTGATAAAGAAGTGGAAGTTGGTACAACCAAGGGAGAAAAAGTTCATTTAGAGTAATAAATATGTATGCTTTTAGAAGTAAGCTAAACCAAATAGAATTGACTTGTAGAAATCTCATTACTTAGGTATTTTTTTTGGTGCTTTTTAATTTGATAGAAACAACAAATTAGAAAATAGCACAGTGTTGCGGTAGGAGAGAAAGAAAACTCTTCACAAACCAGGATTTAAGCTTAACTTTGCCACTTTCTGACCTTGGGTCCAGCACATCTCTTTATATTGAATATTTTTTATGTGTTCCTTTGATTAAATATTTTCTGTTCCATTCTTATAAAATGGAGGTGATAGAAACTTGTGTTCTGTATAATGCACATAGCAGTGCTAACTTGAAATATGACATCGTAGTTGACAGTTATTAAATAGTCACTGTTAACCGATATTATAAACTAAAATAATTATGTCTAGTAACTGTTTTGTATACTTTTATTATCAATATTTAGCATAAATTGAATTTTCAAGTATTAAGGATATATACATATAGTTTATTGTTGAAGCATAGACCCATCCTATTAATCTTAGAAGAAATGTATGGTATAGCTTGTTCATGATATCAAAGACAGTGAGCAGTATACTTACCTGCTTAAGTAATTGCTTAATCACCAGGTGTTTGTTTATAACATAGCCCAGTGCTGGTCTCCAGCTCTCAGATGCTGAGATTACAGGATTGTACCATCATGCTGGATCCGGACTCAGCATGTTATATCTTGTGCTGGAGCCAGCAGTCATTCACTGTATAAAGCTAAAGATAAATAAACAGTATTTTAGTAAACTTATTTTTCTTCTTGAATGCTTTTCCTCCTAATATTTTCAAGGTTTCTCAGGACTGTTTAGGACATTTCTAGCATGAGCTAATCAGTGTCTATAGCTTGCACATCTAACCTAGACATCTACCTTTTTTATTTTTTTGCAAGATAATATTTCTCTGTGTAGTCCTAGCTATTCTAGAACTTTGTAGATCAGTCTGGTCTGAACTCAGAGATCTGCCTCCTGGGTGCTAGGATTAAAGATGTGCACCACCTCTCCCCGAGACATCAGACATACAATTGTGCTATTGAGAAAGCTCCATCATACACACTAAGTATGTTTGGAAGATAGAATTGATCAAGTCCTGTATTTTTTCTTTGTTCATCGGTCATAAATATTAATACAAAAAGATATCTTAGTCTATTTAATCTATTGAATATGAACTTTATTATGTAATTTCCTGATAGGTCCCCCTCATAGACTAAAAGTGAAACCTGACTCGGAAATTCTAGTTATAGAGAATGGAACAGTGTTCCCATTTCAGGTGGAAGTTGTGGATGAGTCAGACAATGTAACAGCACAACCGAAGCTGATTGTCCACTGCAAGGTGAGCTTATTGTGATGCACAGTTATGAGTACTTAGAGCTTGTGCTAGTGCAAGGCAATTACTATCTTTTTGCTGCTTCAACGTTAAGCCTTAAATAGTAAACTTTTATGTTGTTTTTGTGTATATTGCAACATTTAATGAAACCAAAGGAAGTAAGTCAGACTCTGTCTTTTGTCTTTTTTATTTGTTTTGGTTTGATTGTTTATTTTGGATTTCTTTTTACAAGACTGAGTTTCTCTGTGTAGATCTGGCTGGCTTCGAACTCAAGAGATCTGCCTGCTTCTGCTTCCTGAGTATGGGGGTTAAAGGCATGGCTGCCATTCAATCAAGTCCTAATAAGTATTCCATAGAAGATTTCTTAGAACATTTCCTTGGGTTGGGGGCATTGTTGTTGTTTTGTTTTGTTTACTTCGAGACAGGGTTTCTCTCTGTAGCTTTGGAGCCTGTCCTGGAACTTGCTCTGTAGGCCAGGCTGGTCTCTAACTCACAGAGATTCATTCACCTGCCTCTGCCTCCCAAGTGCTGGGATTAAAGGCGTGTGCCACAGCCGCCCAACTCTCAGCCCTCTTTTGATTTTTTATTTTGAGACAGGATTTCATAAAATTGTTCAAACTGGCCTTGAACTCACCCTGTAGATGAAGAAGGCTTGAATTCATGATTGTTTCTACTGCCTTAATCTCTTGAGTATTTGGATAAAAGGCTTTCACTACCAGGCCCATTGAAGCAGTTTCATAAATTTTCTCCCTTCTCTTTCCTCTACCCCCTCGTATACATGTCTCTGTGTATGTCAGTTTTCATGTGTCTGAATGCATATGGCAGAGTAGCTGAGTAGCTAGCTTTAGGAAATTCCTCTGTTTCTGTCTCTGACTCTGCTTTAGGAGCACTGGGATTGGAGAGGTGCACTGTAGTGACTAGTTTGATGTGGTCTCTGGGGATTCAAACTCACGTTGTCCTTTATCAACTACCGAGACATCTCCCCACATCCCTCCCTGGACTTTAGAGAAGGTATTTCACTTATTAAAGAGAATGATAAAGCTCTCTGAGAGTTTTTGATTGACACAGAAACAAAGGTGGGATAAGATCTACAACAAAGGAAACTCAAGACAGTATGAAAGAGGGCCAGTGAGATGGCTATAACTTCTATAATCCCAGCTCCAGGAGATCCCATAGCCTCTTCTTTCCTTAGACACACACACACAAGCAAGCATACACCCACACTCAGATATACATGTGATCTTTTTTTAAGTTAAAAAAAGAATAGTGTTTGAGAAATTTAGTTTTTCTAAAATGGTAAATTTTATGTAACATAGAAAATTACTTTTTATTAAAAAAATTCTAGTGTCTTGAGTTTTACTTAGAATTTTCCAATGTCCAGCCCAAAAGCTGTGGTAAATTATTCATGAATTTGAACAGTTAATGAGTAGTTATGGATTGGTTCATTAATGATTTTTCTGTCCTCCCTCTAGTTTCTAGGTGCTCCAAGCCTGCCAGTCTACACTGTGGATTGCAGTAGCTCTGGGACCAGCATCCTAACAGGGTCAGCAATTCACGTTCAGAACATTAAGAAAGACCAGACAGTGACTGCTAGGATTGAGATACCTGTAAGCTATCATTCTCCTTGGTATTATGCCGAGTCTTTAACAGCCGTGGAGTAGTCATGCAAAGTTGTTTGATGCTAAATGTGTAATACTTTGGTTCTCTTAAGAAAAACAATGTGAAGTGTAAATAGTATTTAGCATTATCTATTACTTATTAATGATTTTCTTGATCAAATCTCTTACAATGTTTATAACTACTAGTGAGTATATTTTCTTTTATAAAGGTATATTTTAAATTGGATGTGTGTAGGGATATGTGGGTGTATCTATATGGGGGTAAGTATATGTAAGAGCAGGTACGCTCAGAGACCCAGAGTCCTTGGATTCTTTAAAGCTAGAGTTCTAGGCAGTCGTGACCCACCTGGTTTAGGCAATGGAGCTGAACTCAGGTGGATCACAAAAGTAGTATGTGCTCTAAACCACTGAGTCATCTCTCTAACCCAGGAAATAGTTTCTTAAAACTTACCTAACGTTAAAGCACACCATTGTGTTTTATTCTTGCTTGTTTCTTTGAAAGTTTTGTAAATATTCCTACTTGAACTACCACTGAAAGACATGAAGACCTTTATCTTGTATACATGAGTGTAACTTTTTGTAAGCGTACATGGCTAGTGGAGGGTACTAGAAACAGTCCATACAATTGCCAGATGAGGTAACAAACATTGATACTTGAATAGATTTCTTAGCAGTTGATGTGGGAGAGGAATCAATCAGCTGGTTAACTCACACTTACCTACTAATTTGTCTATCTAATACTAATATAGTGACCCATATATATCTAATATTAATGCCTTGAGCCATAAAGGGGCAAAAACTCTTACCTTCATTCTAATTCTCTTTTTCCCCCTAGAACTCTCTCTGTAGACCAGGCTGTCTTCAAAAATCACAGAGATCTGTGTATGTCTGCCTCCTGATGGCTGCAATTATTTAGGCATGCACTACTATCGCCTGGCTCATTCAAATTCTTTTAAGCCTTGTTAGGTTTTATAATCATTTCCCCTCTTCAGTCAATCCAAGGGTCTTTGCCAAGTACTTTTCCGCTGAGCTGCAGCCCTTGCTAATCTTAAAATACTAAGGATGCGTTTCCTTTACAATGTAGGCAATGTATATGCATGCAATAATATCTTTCAGACTGTCAAAAAGTATCACAGTTATGTGAGGATGGGAAGGATCTGGCCTTTGAAGCAAAAGGAACTTAGGTTATTATGCAGCAGTATTAGAAGATGAGGAATTGAGATTAGTTAACACAAATAGCAGGTTATGTCTGCTTTTATGCATTTTCTAGTGTCTTGTTCAAAGGCATCAAGCAACCTTGAGAGGAAGAAAGTCAAGTAAACGTGTGTGCCTTTAAAAATCAGTTGCTTAATATTTTATTTTAATTTTTGAGACAGGGTCTCTCTGTATGGCTTTGATTGTCCTGGAACTCACTCTATAGCTCAGGGTAGCCTCGATCTCACAGAGATCTGCCTGTCTCTGTCTCCCGAATGCTGGGATTAGAGATATACACTACCACCACCCGGCACTGCTTAATATTTTATAATGTAGAGTTTTTAAATAAACCAATAAATTTCAAATAACCTTAATGGTTATCTATAGGAATAGTTGTAGATAGACAAGAAAAAAAATTAAGTAATATTTAAAGTTATCTTAGAATTAATAACTTTGTGCCGTTGAAGGTATTATAGTTTAAGAAGTGGTGGTGTAATGGTTTAATGCAGCTTCTTTATGATGGATCCTGTACTAGTGATGTGCTAGTAATCAGTATAAATTTCTCAGTATGTTGATAAGCTCAGGTTTTGAGGCCATCTAAAGCCCTTCTGGCTATGAAGAAGTTGTTTGATTTATCCCAGTGTGCTATTAACTGAAAAAAAAAACCCATAAATTTCAATACAGCTTAATACTAAAATGTAGTATCTTCTGTGGCAGCAATTTTTCTTCAATTTAATGGAAAGTTCTTGGTTTCTTCTTTCCTGAATCTTATGACTTTATAATAATTTTAAATGAATTTATAAAACAAGAAAGAAGACATCCTTGTTAGTAGTTTTCAGAATGTACCCTATGCAATTTATGCCTGATGGTATAAAATTTATATTATTAAAAATATAATACTTTTTTGTTTGTTTGTTTGTTTTAAAGGCAAGGTCTCCTGTACATTCCAGGCTGACCTTGAACTTACTGTGTAGCTGAGAATGGCTTGAACTCCTGACCTCCTGCCCACACCTCCCAAGTGCTGGGATTGCAGGTGGGTGCTACCACATCTGGCTTATAATGCCTTTTTTAATGATAAAACCGGATTACAAAGTTACAAGTGTAACTGTGATGAGATGCTCTTTTCTATTACAGAAGCTAAATTGTTAAACCATGCCATGGATTTGCCATTAGAGAAAAGAGAAAACGAATACATAGGTCATTTGGTGTATATTCATCTTTTCTCTTCCAGAGTTGTAAAAATGTGTCACCTGTGGAAAAGACTATCAAGTTACTTCCCAGTAGCCACGTTGCTCGACTGCAGATATTTAGTGTGGAAGGACAAAAGGCAATCCAGGTCAAGCATCAGGATGAGGTTAATTGGATCGCAGGGGATGTAATGCAGAATCTAATTTTTCAAATGTATGATGAAGGAGAAAGAGAAATCAATATTACACCATCCTTGGCAGAAAAAATCAAAGTAAGTATTTTAAATAAGTTGTTTACTTGTAAAAGTCTCATGTTTAGAAATTTGAAATATTGTGGATAGCCTATAAGAAATTATCAAAGAAAAAGACTGGTATTAGGTTGGAATTAAAAGAATTGTGGTATTGGTCTGTGAGTTTTAAATCATAATTAGACTCCAACACATTTTTGCCAATGGAAAATAAGCTTATGTGTTCCTGTAAAATAAAAATAGAAATTCTTCGAACTCATGGAAAGCATAAGAGAGGACAGCAGCTGAGCTGGTTGATTTTCTTCTCAGTAAGCTCCCTGGGCTTCCTTGCTGAGCTTCCTCTCCAGTTGGTTTTAGATACTGCATAGCCATTGAGAGTGACGTGACATTGGAGTATTGGCATCCATTCTTGCCTCAGATGGTCATTGTCTACTTCTGATGGCTAGTTACTGGGCACCTTGACTTCAAGACTTTTTCCTCAGCAAAACTCTTTGAACCACAGCTGCAGGGTATGGACTGGCAGTGTTTTAAGTTTTCTCTGCTGTTTGACAACTCATTTTGATGTGGAATAAGAAAATCACTCAAGGCAGGTGTGATAGCCTTTAATCCCAGTACTTAGGAGTAAAGGTAGGAAGATCTCTATTGAGTTTAAGGCCAACCTGGTCTGCATAGTACATTTAGGACAGCCAGGGCTATGTAGAGAGACCTGATACGTAGGTAGTTAGGTAGGTGGGTGGGTGGAAGGGAGGAGGGAGGGAGGNAGGAAGGAAGGAAGGAAGGAAGGAAGGAAGGAAGGAAGGAAGGAAGGAAGGAAGGAAGACTCAGATTTGAACCTTGTCTAACATTTCCATAGTACAATACATAAAAACCAGCAGGTCATGAATAATGTACAGAATAAAATACACTGAGAGTGTACATTAAGGTAATGTATAGCTGGGCAGTGCTGGTGCACACCTTTAATCCCAGCACTCAGGAGACAGAGGAAGGTGTGGATGTATGTGAGTTCGAGGCCAGCCTGGCCTACACAGCTAGTTCCAGGACAGTCTGGGCTAAACAAAGAAACACTGTCTTGAAAAACAAACTAACAAAAAAAGATGATGTATAACATAACCATCATTATTTAAAAATGTACTTCAATATCAGACAACAAATTTCAATAGTAAGTTGTTTTTGCACTAACTTGATACTTTAAATTATGGACTAAATAGGTTTTGGGTTTTTTTTTTGTTTGGTTTGGTTTGGTTTATTTAAGTTTTTCAAGACAGGTTTCTCTGTAGCTTTGGAGCCTGTCCTGGAACTAGCTCTTGTAGACCAGGCTGGCCTCGAACTCACAGAGATCCATCCGCCTCTGCCTCCAGAGTGCTGGGATTAAAGGCCCGCGCCACCACCACCTGGCTAGATCTCTGATTTTCATGTCCCATAGCACGCTTATACATATATCTCCTTGCAAGCATACATGTGCACATCCATACATGAATAATTAATTTTAAAAACTTAAAAAATATTTTCATAGTTTAACAAATTTCCAGGCTTTGGTGTTCTACTTAGTTGGGTGCTTTGTGACCTTAAACCCAGCACTTGAGAATTGACTAACTTATCTACATAGATGATGGCACACTTTTACTTTTGTTGTCTATAAAAATAAATATCAAATCACAAAAGGAAAATAGTTTTTGAGAGAAGCATCTGGGGGCTGGAAAGATGGCTCAGGGGTTAAGAGCACTGGCTGCTCTACCGTAGGTCCTAAGTTCAATTCCCAGCCAACACGTTGTGGGTCACAACCATCCATAAGAGATCTGGTGCCCTCTTGCTCTCTTCTGGCCTGCAGGCATACGTGCAGGCAGAACACTATATGCATAATAAATAAATAGATCATTAAGAAAAAATTTGGATTCTCCGAGTGCCATACAGAGTCCTCCTTGTCTCATGAAGAAGAGATCCAATACTCTTTGATTCTGAAGAAACACCTTGGCTAAGTAATCTTTTTTTTTTTAATTTATTTTTCAATTCAAAAATTTCCACTTCCTCCCCTCCTCCCATTCCTCTCCCGCTCCCCCTCCAGTCTTAAGAGAGGGCAGGGTATCCTGCCCTATGGGAAGTTCAAGGCCTTCCCCCCTCCATCCAGGCCTAGGAAGGTGTGCATCCAAACAGACTAGGGTCCCAAAAAGCCAGTACATGCAGTAGAAACAAGTCCCACTGTCATTATCAATGGCTTCTCAGTCAGCCCCCATTGTCAGCCACATTCAGAGAGTCTGGTTTAATCATATGCTCATTCAGTCTCAGTCCAGCTGGCTTTGGTGAGCTCCCATTAAATCAGGCACACTGTCTCAGTGTGTGGACCAACCCCTCACTGTCTTGACTTCCTTACTCAACTTCTCCCTCCTTCTGCTCTTCAACTGGACCTTGGGAGCTCAGTCTAGTGCTCTGATGTGGGTCTCTGTCTCTATCGCCATCCATTGCCGGACGAAGGTTCTATGGTGATATTCGAGATATTCATCAGTGTGACTATGGGNATGGGGTGGGGTGGGGGTGGGGTGGGGAGAGGGGGAGAGAGAAGGGAGAAGGGAAGGATGGGGGAGTGGGAGGGTTTAGATGGGGGAAGGGCGGATATAGGAGCAGGGAAGAAGAAATCTTAATTAAGGGAGCCATTTTAGGGTTGGCAAGAGACTTGGCTCTTGAGGGGATCCCAGGTGTCCACGGGGATGTCCTCAGCTAGGTCCTTGGACAGCAGAGGAGAGGGTGCCTGAACTGGCCTTGGCTAAGTAGTCTTAACTGGGCTTCCAGATGAGAAGCAGAGTTTTCTAAATGGCTTGGGTCTATGTCTACTTAAGCACTGAGTTTCTTAAAGTTTATATCCCCCATAACTAAGGCTGGAGTTTCAACTACAATGGAGCCCATGATACCTGACCCCATCAATAGGGGAATGAAACTTGGGAAAACTCACTGTGCACAGGAGATTCCAGAATCTAGATTTAGTTGTGCCCTGCCCTCTCCTCCATTATAAATAAACACCCTGTGGTATAATATCCATGAGGATGCAAAAAAGCAGATTTTCCAGTGTAGACCTTTTAAAATATGCACATTTGGTTAAGCCATTAATGCAAGCAAGTCAGCATTTAATTTCCATTTCTGCTATTAACCTGCTGTGTGTGGCTTCAGGAATCTGTATAGGGGAAACTTTTTAGGGGGTAACTTGGTGACATTAGGCAACCACCCTTCCCTTGGAGGTTACCCAGGGGGAGTTTAGGTTGGTCCCATTTACAGCTATCAGTGTTGGAAGGAGCTTATCGTTTGATTAGTTTCAATCTCAGAATAACATGGGGGCTTGGGGCCCAGGCCCAGGGCCAGGCAGCAGTCCTGACCTATGCACAGTTAGGAATGGTTGTAGAACTGGTATACTCTTCCTAGTATCCCGAACACCAAGGGACTGACTTCTCAGCCTCCTGGTCCCTTATCTTTGAGGTTACCTGTCTTAGGGTTTCTATTGCTGCGAAGAGATAACCATGCCCATGGCACCTCTTATAAAGGATAAGCATATAATTGGCGTGACTTACAGTTTCAGAGGTTTAGTCCATTATCATCATGGTGCAACATGGCGGCATGCAACAGAGATGGTGCTGGAGAAGTAGGTAATAGTCCTCTACATCTTGCAGGCAACAGGAAAGTGGTCTGGGACACTGGGCAGTATCTTGAGCATATGAAACCTCAAAGCCCGCCTCCACAGTGATATATTTCCTCCAACAAGATCACAGTTCCTAATAGTGCCACTACCTTTGGGGGCCATTCTCCTTCAAACCACCATATTGCCAAAGGAATTCTTGAGGAACCTGGGAAATGGGGGTTTCTTATCTTTTTTTTATACTTTTTTATTAAAAATTTCCACCTCCTCCCATTTCCCT
>LOEQ01000086.1:996172-1006851 GCA_001685075.1 Bramus lutescens | reverse complement strand
GTGTAGCTGCTGTGTCTGAATTAGGACGTTGCATGTGTGTAGCTGCTGTGTCTGAATTAGGACATTGCATGTACACACGTGTAGCTGCTGTGTCTGAATTAGGACGTTGCATGTGTGTAGCTGCTGTGTCTGAATTAGGACGTTGCATGTGTGTAGCTGCTTTGTCTGAATTAGGACATTGCATGTGTGTAGCTGCTGTGTCTGACTGGGGCATTACAATTACGTTGCTCTTCACCTTTTCTGCAATTAATTAAAGCCTTTAACCAAACCAATTCTAGACCACTTCCTGATGAACCCAAACATTTAAAATGTGAGTTAAAAGGAGGAAAAACGGTGCAGATGGGCCAAGAGCTTCAAGGAGAAATAGGTTAGTATACCTACCTTTTTTTATGTTGTCTTTCATTAGTGTTTTAAAATGTATGGTCTGAAAGATACTTTTGGGCACATATTGAAACTCGGTTTTATAAGATAGCTTGTTTAAAAATCTTGCCTTTTTTTTTTTTACAGGAAATATGGTCAGTGTTAAGGTGTGAATGAACTGAGTTGATCCTTGTGTGGTTTTGTTTCCTTATAGCTACGAAATTCAATACTATTAAATATTTCCTTTAAATTTTAACTATGAAAAAGTCCTATTGAGGTGTAGGATATAGCTCATTTGTAGAGTGTATCTGCCCTGTATGCAGGCTGGTCTTCAGTCCCTAGCACCTCACAAATAAGAATAGTACTAACAGTGGCGTAGCTCAGAAAATAAAGTCACTTGGTTCGTATCAGTATTTAGTCATTCCTGCACAGGTAATACAGTTTTAATGATTGTAAGAGGACTATGTATAACCATCAAGTATCTATGTATGACAGTAAAATAAAGCTCAAAGTATATTTTATCTATCTTTAAAAAGATTTTAACTTAAAGCTTTTTTCTTTTTTAAGTTGTTATGGTTGCTGATCAGTATGGAAATCAGATTTCAGCATTTTCACCAGATTCTTTATCTGCTTTGTCAATTGCTGGAGTTGGACTTGATAACTCTAACTTGAAAACCACTCTGGAGGTAAAACGACCTTATAAAACTGGTTTTGTATTTGACAAAAGCTGGAGAAAAATGAAGATGATAAAAGTGACTTTACATATACTATTTTTCATTTTTCAAAATAGTGTTTTATCTGTGTGTGTTTATGTGTACTACACATGGCTGAACGCTTGATGTAGCACACGTGTGGGAATCAAAGGAGAGCTTGTGAGATCCCAAATACTGAACTTGGACTTGGCGGCCGGTTCCTTTTTACCTGATGAATCATCTTGCCAGCCTTGACCTTGTACCTAAATTCTTCATAGAAATTAAAACTGTTATTTAAAAAATTGTAGGGGTAGCATTTGTGAGGCCCAGAGCTTTCAAAATGAAATTAATTTTCACCTTTGCAAGCAAAATAGCCAGAAGAGCAGATGTTTCCTCTGATCCCATCATCACTTTCAGCCATCATCATGTTCCCGTTGACCATTTCCCTTTGGAGCAAGTTGTCTTTTTACAGCATTCACTGTAAGTGTTTAAATGCACACATGTTGACCTGTGTGTGCACAATATGTAAATTTTCAGTTAGGCACTTATTCCCTGCATTGCATCCGGATACTGAGGAGAAAATTCACTGTATGACTTTGCCCTGTGCTGTTAATTCAATCTAGCTTGAAAAGCAAAGGCCCTGGAAGAATTCTTGGAACTTAAAACAAGCATAAAGCACTCTTCCTTATTTCTAGCCTCATATTTGCTAACTCTCACATCTTAATTAATACATTTCTATTAAATCTGTGTATCACCACATGACTGTGCCTTACCGGGAAAGATCTTAACCTACGTCCCTCTCGGGCCGGAGAGCCATGGCATCTGCCACACTGCCTTCTTCCTCCCAGAATTCTGTTCTGTNCTAAATTCTTCATAGAAATTAAAACTGTTATTTAAAAAATTGTAGGGGTAGCATTTGTGAGGCCCAGAGCTTTCAAAATGAAATTAATTTTCACCTTTGCAAGCAAAATAGCCAGAAGAGCAGATGTTTCCTCTGATCCCATCATCACTTTCAGCCATCATCATGTTCCCGTTGACCATTTCCCTTTGGAGCAAGTTGTCTTTTTACAGCATTCACTGTAAGTGTTTAAATGCACACATGTTGACCTGTGTGTGCACAATATGTAAATTTTCAGTTAGGCACTTATTCCCTGCATTGCATCCGGATACTGAGGAGAAAATTCACTGTATGACTTTGCCCTGTGCTGTTAATTCAATCTAGCTTGAAAAGCAAAGGCCCTGGAAGAATTCTTGGAACTTAAAACAAGCATAAAGCACTCTTCCTTATTTCTAGCCTCATATTTGCTAACTCTCACATCTTAATTAATACATTTCTATTAAATCTGTGTATCACCACATGACTGTGCCTTACCGGGAAAGATCTTAACCTACGTCCCTCTCGGGCCGGAGAGCCATGGCATCTGCCACACTGCCTTCTTCCTCCCAGAATTCTGTTCTGTCTACCATGCCCATCTAAGGGCTGTCCTATCAAAAGGCCAAGGCAGTTTTCTTTATTCAACCAATGAAAGCAACTCATAGAAAGAAGATCCTCCTACATCAGGTATATAACTATGAAAATACTAGAAGAAAAAGTGAGATGCTTCAGGACATTATTTTTTCTTGCAGAAGATTCTAAAAGCACAAGAAAAACTTTAGGTTTTCTTCCCATCTTCAACCTATTTGCAAATATTCAGGGAAAAAAGTTTGCTATTCTGACAGAGCTTTTTTTTCCCCACAGGCAGAGTTTAAGTTAAAAAAAAAAAAAGCATTCTTCCTAAGAAAGTCAAAGCCAGCATCAAATAAAAGAATGTTCTGGAATTAGGTCCGGACAAATCCCGCCAGGCAGTGTAGGCTAGAAAAAGGAGTTCTCCCAGTTGTAGAGAATTTGATTCATAGGCTGCAGTATGCTTTTTACTTGGCAGGATAACCATGAGAATAGCCTCCTTTGTTACCTTTCCTCACCAGTCTCTGTCTTTTCTCTTAGGCTGGTTTTCTTCTGCTAAAAACCTCTCCGGAGTTGTGTTTGTGTGAAGTCTGCTCTTCCCGACCTCNTGTAGGCTAGAAAAAGGAGTTCTCCCAGTTGTAGAGAATTTGATTCATAGGCTGCAGTATGCTTTTTACTTGGCAGGATAACCATGAGAATAGCCTCCTTTGTTACCTTTCCTCACCAGTCTCTGTCTTTTCTCTTAGGCTGGTTTTCTTCTGCTAAAAACCTCTCCGGAGTTGTGTTTGTGTGAAGTCTGCTCTTCCCGACCTCCCTATTATCGCCCTTCTGTTCTGTGTGTTGGTGAGATGAGAGGATGAATGCACAACTGCTGTTGCTATGAGTAGGCAGTCTGCTTCTTGTCACCGTGTAGACACGTGTGCTCGGGGTCCTCTCGTCTTTGACCTCATTGGTCCTGAAATGTAACCTGCTGTTGTATACTTTCAGTATTCCCAGGCCATTAGATTATTGGCATCAGCACATAAACATGCTTGTAGTATGGCTCATCCTAAAAAGTTCAGGTTGACACCCAAGTGGTGCATAGGCACCCACGCACATAAAAATTAAATAGGTCTGCTCTGTTTCTCTGAGAGCTATGGCTCAACAACTTCAGACCGGCTGTCATTCTTGTCCTTGGGCATCTGTGAGCATCTCAATAGCAGTCTCTTTGCCTGGACACCAGCACTGACCAACTGTCTGCCCAGGAAGATAATTGCAGGGGCAGACTTCTAAGTGTATGCAAGGAGCTTGTTAAGAGAGTAAGGGTATTGACTGTGATTACTTTCTTGCCAGAATCATGCCCTGTTGGGAAGAATCATTCAATATACCAGTGCATAGGGGAAATTGGGCCCAGTAAATAATTAACATACTATAGTGCTGTGGGNTCTTTGACCTCATTGGTCCTGAAATGTAACCTGCTGTTGTATACTTTCAGTATTCCCAGGCCATTAGATTATTGGCATCAGCACATAAACATGCTTGTAGTATGGCTCATCCTAAAAAGTTCAGGTTGACACCCAAGTGGTGCATAGGCACCCACGCACATAAAAATTAAATAGGTCTGCTCTGTTTCTCTGAGAGCTATGGCTCAACAACTTCAGACCGGCTGTCATTCTTGTCCTTGGGCATCTGTGAGCATCTCAATAGCAGTCTCTTTGCCTGGACACCAGCACTGACCAACTGTCTGCCCAGGAAGATAATTGCAGGGGCAGACTTCTAAGTGTATGCAAGGAGCTTGTTAAGAGAGTAAGGGTATTGACTGTGATTACTTTCTTGCCAGAATCATGCCCTGTTGGGAAGAATCATTCAATATACCAGTGCATAGGGGAAATTGGGCCCAGTAAATAATTAACATACTATAGTGCTGTGGGAAAAATCCCTAAGCTGTGAGGGAAAGAGCTCTTCACACAAGCAGTCTGCAATGAGGACAGCTAACACACTCAGAAGGCAATATTCCTTATCACCACCTAAATAAGGGATCACCATCAGATGTGCATCTCTGGTGACAATATTCTTCATCGCCTTCTAAATGAGTCTGTCCTCCATGAGATAAGCATCTCTGATGAGTTGACCCCTGAAGTATATGCTGAACTCTCACTGCATATCTCTGTGGTCCCTAGTAATTTAGGACATGGGATCATTAACAGCCACTATTCAAATGTGAGTACTTCTGTGCTCTTTCTGGTCTAGAACTAGTTTAGTCATAGTGCAAAGGTTAATAGCTAGTTTCAGTGACTCTCAGTGGAGTGTGGTAACCATTATTTTGAATAATTGTTAAACAGCAGCAAAAGCCCTAGTCCATCTACAAGTCAGTGTGAATATCACCTTGACCAAGGTGAGAACATGCAGAAAACCAGTAAAGATAACAGTATTTTACTATGTAGGGTGTTCAGAAAAGGCCATTGTTCTTAAAATAAGATATCATCTATAGAAATATCTAAAGAAAAGCCATATGGAAAAAATTACAAACTGAGGCGTAAACACAAGAGCCAAGTGCTTGCTTTAAAGAAAAGCACAAATACAGATTGAGTATCCCTAATAGAAAATTTGAAATGTTCTGAAATCCAAAGAATTTTGACTACTAAAATGACACTCAAAACATTGCTGGTTTTTGGAGTATTTTTTTTAAATAGAAATATTTTTGGGAGGGATTGGGGATGTGCCAGACAAGGTGTCTCTGTGTAGTGCTGGCTGTCCTGGAACTCACTCTGTAGACCAGGCTGGCCTTGAACTCACAGAGGTCTGTCTGCCTCTGCCTCCTAGTGCTGATACTGAAGGTGTGCACCACCAGTGCCTGGATATATTAGGAATCTTAACCAATCCATGCAAATATTATGAAATTCAGAGAGCTCAGGCCAGACTGGGTGTAGCATAGTGGCCTACGCCTTTAGCCCCAGCACCAGGGAGCACGCATAGATAGGCAAATCTGTTTAAATTTGAGGAGTACCTGGGAATCTCTTTGTGTTCAAGGCTAACTTGGTCTAAATAGTGAAGTTCCAGCCCAGAGCTACATAGATTCTATTTCAAACAAATATATTTAGAGAACTCCAAAATTTGAAATATTTGGTCTTAAGCATTTTGATCAAAAGATACCTGTACAAGAAAAGGGAAAATTAGGAGAAGATAAGGTAAAAAGTTATATTCACAGTGTTTTAGATCTTTGCCACTGATGTAAGAGAAATAGCAGTAGGTGAATGATGCAACTATTTTTTTTTAAACTAAGCAACAACAACCTGTGTTTTCTCACTGTGTTTTTCTTCACTAGACCAACACACAGAGTATAATTGTACAAGGCATCAGATTCATTCCAGGTCCTCCTGGACATAAGGATCTTTGTTTTACTTGGCGAGAGTTTTCTGACTTTATTCGTGTACACCTCATTTCTGGACCTCCAACCAAGCTGCATCTTATCGACTGGCCAGAGCTAAAAGAGGTATGCAGCTTCATGTGTCTTCATGGAATAGGTAATAGCCTTAGTGGACTAGAAGAGATAGATGTTGTTTTCAAAGAAATAATAACTGTAACTAATAGTAGCAAAACAAGTATCAGTTAACTGATTTTTGCTAAATTTGGTTCTTTGTCTTATATAGTAATATAAAATTTTTATTACAGATTTTTCTTCCTTTGAGGATTAGTCTGTGTGTGAGGTTGTTTGTGTGTCTAAATGAATGTGCACTGGTATGCACATGTGTCAGAGTGTACACATGGGACAGAAGAGGTCAGCATGGTTGTCTTCCTCTGTCAGTCTGCCTCCTCCTTTTAGGGTATGGTATCTACCTAAACCTGGAACTTGTCTTGGCTAGGCTGGAAGCCAGCAAGCCCCAGAACCATCCTGGCTCTGCCTAACTCATAGCTGAGGTTACAGGCTTGAGTTAAACCACCATGTGGTTGCTGGGACTTTTGGAACGCAGGAACTTTGGAAGAGCAACCAGTGCTCTTAACTGCTCAGCCATCTCTCCAGTCCCAAGCAATGTTCTTAATAGTTAACCATCTCTTCAACCATGTTGAAGTTTTTGTAAAGCATATTTGAAAAGTCAGGTCATTGGACCAATACAAACGAACTTTTATGAAAATACTTAAGTCTTAAATACTCATTTTGCAAACATCTAGCAAATCTTACCGCTGTTGATTTCATTTACTGATAATTTCAGAATCCAGTGAATTTGGACTGTTGCATGGTGGCACCTAGCTCCAATCTCAGCACTCAGAGTTAGAAGTAGGGTGATTTCTGTGAATTCAAGGCCAGCCTGAATCTGGTTTTAAAAATTTAATCACTTTTTTTAAAGATTTATTTATTTATTATGTATACAGTGTTCTGCTGTATGTATGCTCACAGGCGAGAAGAGGACACCAGATCTTACTACATGTGGTTGTGAGCCACCCTTTGGTTGCTGGGAATTGTACTCAGGACCTCTGGAAGAGCAGGCAGTGCTCTTAATTGCTGAGCCATCTCTCCAGCCCCAAATTTTGAACATTTTGTTGATCAATAAAAATTGTACATACTTAAAATGTTTAATGTGAAACGACAAAACGGATTTAATGATAGTATATGTATTAGCTTATATACTGTTTTATGGTGATGACATTTTTTAAATGCAGTGGGGTTTTTTTTGAGAATTTTCTTTACAAAACATGGTGTTTTAATCATTTATGCTCACTCCCTTTAACTCAGTAGTTTTCAACCTGTGAGTCACACCCCCTTGAGAATTGAATGACCCTTCCACAGGGGTTGCCTAAGAGACCAGAAAACATAGATAAAGTTTATATTACAATTCATAAGTAGCAAAATTATAGTTATATAAGAATTTTATGATTGGGGTTCACCACAACATGAGGAATTGTATTAAAGGGTTGCAACATTAGGAAGTTTGAAAGCCATTGATTTAACTCTTTGCAGATCAATACGCACCTCCAACTTAATATCCTTTTTAAAGAAATAGCCTACCACCCGCTCATTTTATGCTTCCCCTATACTCGTGTATTTGAATCACCCCTGGAGTGTGGTCGACCTAATAGGGGCCTCATCCTTAAAGAAAACTTACTTTACCTCCCAGAAGCTGTCTGCTGTCAGTGGTTCCTCCATCAGTAATGGAGGCGCATAAGCCTCTCTCCTCTACACTGGAATATCGACTGGTTTGGTCTTCCACAGCTTTCATGCTGGCATCCACAGCTGCCTGAGTTCATGAGAGTAACAGTTCTGTCAAGTTCAGAAGATACTGTTTCACCTAGGTCCTTCCCTGGCTCTGGCTTTTAGTCTTTATGCCCTCTTATCCCATAGTGGTTCCTTAGCCTTGATGGGGAGGGATTATGGAATAGAGATGCCACAATTATGGCTGAGCATTCCACAGATACTTTGTCTCTGTACTTAAACCATTTGTAAGTTTCTGCAGTAAAATACCATCCACAAAGAAATTTTTCTGAGTCTGAAAGCTACACTAATAAATGAGTTTGAAGATAGGAATGTAGAAGCCAGTTTGATACTATGTCCATTAAGCAGAATAAGAATAGTAGTCTCACCCTTGTGGCCTATGAGTTCACCATCCATGGATTTCTTTTTATAGCTACTTAAGTTTAGTTTTATAAAAGAACAAAACAATTTGAAAAAAAGAGCTATGTAAAAATACTGCAATAATTTCAGGGTTTTTATTAATGAGAATAGTAATGTTATAAATAACAAGAACAAGCATATGATTTAAACAGACTTGAGCCAGTGAATTGGATGGCAAACATTAAGAATCTCCCAAACCCATCCCAATAGCAGTCTAGACTCCAGTAGAGTAGAGATGTTGGCTTTGAGAGAACAAAGACACAACGTTCTCTAGAACTCAGATTCTTGTCCATCAGTGCCTTCCAGTCTCCCTATCTTTCTGACCTCTCCCTTTCCCATAATGCTTTTCTGTGTAAGTACTTTTAGTTTGGCACAGATTTCTTTTTTATTATTGGGAAGTTGTATTTAATGTTTAGACATTTCTACAGAATGCCTGTAATCAGCACTTGAGAGGATCCTGAGTTCAAATCTAGACTGAACTGTGTTGAGGCCCTGTCTGTAGGCCGACTTCCTCTGTTCTACCAGCTGGCTTCCCAAATAAACACACAGAGACTTAATTATAAATGCTCTACTGATAGCTTAGGCTTGTTACTAACTAGCTCTCACATTTTAAATCAATCCATTTCTATTCCTTTACTTGCTGTCACATGGCTCTTGACTTGTCACCTTTTTATACACATCTTGCCTCTTTTGCATGGCTGGTAACTCTTGAGACTTTGCCCTTCTTTTTTCCCAGCATCCTTAGTCTCACTCTCCTTCCCATTCTCTTGCTGCCCAGCTATAGGCTAGTCAGCTCTTTAGTAACCAGTGAGAGTAATATATACTTAGAGTGTAGAAAGAAAAGAAAGAAGAAACAGAATAAGGGGCTAAAGAGATGGTTCATTGGTGACAAACACTGTGTGCAGGTATATGCATATGAATTTAAGTAATCTTGGAGGCTAGAGATAGATCCCCTGGAGCTGGAGTTAGAGGATTACACAGGAGCTAAGAGCCAAACTTGGATCTTCTGAAAGAGCAGCAAGCCCCCCAGCTCCAACACAAAAGTATCTATACTCTCAGCCTTTCTGTAGTTTATTTGTTTTTTTTTTTGGTTTGGAGGGGTTTATTTATGTATTTATTTTGTAATATTTATTTGGGAGGGGGATTACAAGCATGTACACACCAAGTGTGTTGGAGATCAGACAGCCGTAGTTCTTAGTCAAGTTTCCCCGTGAGAATTGGACCTTAAATCTGTAGAAACCAGTTAGTGAATCCCGTAGCATTCATTTGACTGTTACACCAACAGGTCCATTTTTTTCAGGCTAGTCATTCCTGTATTTGTAGCATTCACAGCTGGGCAAGACTGTTGATCTTTTCTCCCCCAGCAGCCTGCAGAGCACTTTTCTGAACCTAGGCTGCAGGGCAGAAGCTTCCGTGTTAATACCAACTTGATTTCTCTATGTCTGGTGGCCAGAATGTTTGGTACCTTCAGAAATAAGGTCTTACTTCAAGTTCTGTTGGACAACAAGAATCAGTGGCAGTAGCCTGTATTTTTCTGAGGGTCTCCTGAACACTCCTGACTTAACAGCTTGAGAGGAGGCGATGAAAACATTTTAAAATTGACTTCCTTAACTATGTGTGGTAGCATTTCCCCACTATCCCAGCACTTGGGAGTTAAAAAGCATAGGATCACCAGTCTAAGCCATCCTCTACTACATAGCCATGGTCTATATTTTAAAAAAGGAAAATGGCTGACTGTGGTAGTGTGAAATACTATTAATCCTAGCACTTGGGTGTTGGAGAAGGCCATTTGTTGGCTCCTGGCTACCCGGCTAGCTTAGACCCGAAATACAGAAACCATATGAATTAAATCACTGCTTGGCCCATTAGCTCTAGCTTCTTATTGGCTAACTCTTATATTAATTTAACNTAAAAGCAACACATAGACAGAAGGACCTCCCACACCATTTCCCCTTTTCTGTTTAAACAAAAAGTAAGGCTTTAACATAATAAAATTGCATAAAACAGGTATCAAATAAGAATTACAGTTACAATATTTATATCTACTTTATCTTTTATCATAATTAAGGAAAACTATAACTATAAATTCTTCAACTCCGATAAAGACTCCAGAAGGATATGATATTACCTAAGTAAACAGGAAGTACATTACTTTCGAAATTCTAGAATTGACAGAGAGATCTCGCTACCTGGACAGTCTCCCAAAGTTTTTCTGTACTGTTGGGGCATCCATCTTCTACCTACAGGCCAATAGTATCCAGCAGACTTTTCCATGAAGTAGGAAATGTCAAAGACAGTTCCACCTGTGCTGGCAGTTTGTCCGTCACATTTTTCTGCATCCTGCAGAATGTCTAACAGACTCTTTCATGAAGCAGGAACCCCGAAGGATCGTCTCACCTTCAGAGAAGAAGTTCAGCAGTCATTTCTCTGCAGGTCCTGCATGTCCAGTTTATCAAGCAGTCCAGGCAAGAGAAGTTTCTTGCCAAATGGTCAACCAATTCCATAAGGGATCAATGCCCATCATCCTCTTGTAGTAGCTTGATGCTGCCAGGAGCAGATGTATCTCACTGTCATGAAAAGTCTTAAGTTTTTAAAC
>LOEQ01000086.1:962793-986872 GCA_001685075.1 Bramus lutescens | reverse complement strand
TTTGAGGCAGGGCCTCAGTGAACTTGCAATTTCCCTTTTTGCCTAGGCTTGCCAGCCAGTGAACAGTGCTGGGGTGCAGACGTGTAATACCACATCCACCTTTTCCATGGGTGCTAGGAATCTGAACTCAAGTCTTCATGCTTGTACAGTGAACACTTTACCCACTGAGCTGACTCAGCCCGGGCTTGAACTTTAAAGCCTCCTGCTATTAGCATCCTTAGTGCTGTGTTACAGTCATGTAATAATACTGTGCCTTCTGTTAGATATCTGTGCTCATTGTGAGGCTAATGTATGCACTCTTTCTGGTTTCTTTGACAGAAGTTCTAGATCTTTATGAACTCAGATGACTTGAGACTTTCTTCTATAATTAATTCTCTTTAAGTAGTCTTTATACTTGGATTATAAAAACATTCTCCTATGTTATGGTGTCAGCACTTTATGACCAATGAATGGGTTTGGTGATTCACTAGTAGAGGATCCACTGAATTTAGTATAATTTCACTCACTGCTGTGAGTTATTGTGGTAAAGGTCACAGAATAACATCTGCAGAGAGAAGATTCATGTTACTATGTCCAAGAGAAAGCAGTTAGAAGCTTCAAAGTGGCCTCTCCTGGTGGATCTCATAAGGTGTGCTATAATTCTCCATTATCAAATTAAGCAGGGGAGCAGAGTTAGACTTTTATTGGGATGCTGATATAGCCAGTACCTTAATGACAGACACATAGCCATATTTGCAGGTTTCCAGGAGAAAAGTAAGCCTCTTACAGGATCTGTGGTAATACAAGTGTGTGAAATCAATGTAACCCATGCTGACTAGTACCTCACAGATGCCAGACATGGGCTAACATTATAAACAGGTCTTCCTAAGAAGAACACTTCGGATCTGCTTTGTTTAACTCTCTTTATACTTAAACCTGGAATTTGTTCTGCTTTGGTCTTTTGGGTTGATTTTCTTCAGGTGGGGGGGAGGGATAACGGGTTCTGGGGCTAGAAAGGGCAAATATAACTAGGTATTGAGCCTAGAATCTCACTCATTAAATACATTCTTCCTAAACTACGCCCCCAATCATGAGTGTTTCCTTAGAACGTGGTATAAATTTAGTGACTATGATGTTTTTCCAGAATATGTATTCAGGATTATTTGTTAAAATGATAAACATTCTTCAGTGATAGTTGTGTTATAAATCATAAATGCAGGGTCTAGAGATGGCTCAGGGGTTAAGAATGCTGGCTGCTTTTCCAGAGGACCTGGGTTCAATTCCTAGCACCCACATATTGGCTCACAGCTGTCTATAACTGGTCCCGTGTGATCTTATACCCTCTCTGGTGTGCAAAAAGAAAAAAATATATATACAGACAAAATATCCACATAATAAAATAAATGAAAGTCTTTAAAAATAAAAATAAGTCATGAATCCATTCATGTGTGTGTCTATTTCTAGGCCACACATTGATTTAATGACACATTTGCCTACTTTTGCCAATACCACAATATTTTAGAAGTTTGGTATCCTCTAAAAAATATTTTACTCTATTGTTCTCCCTATAATTCTTGGCCTTTTGTTTTACCATACAAATTTTAGAAATAATATCGCAGGTTCCAATAACAAAACAAAATAGCTATGGTAAAACTGGGGTTTTGTGAGGGCAGAAGTCTGGGAATGTCTTCCAGTCTCTAAATATGCCATAGACTGGTATTGGTTTTTCGAATTTTTCTTACAGTGTTTATAGGTTTGTTTTTTGTTTTATTTTGTTTTTCAAAGTCTTGTACATCTTTCTCTAAATTTCTAAATAGTTGGGTTTGGGTTTTTGTTTGTGTGTGGCTTTTTTTAATTTTGGTTATAGAAATCCAGTTGGTTTGTGTCTGTTGATCTTGTAGCGAGTATCTTTGCTCAGCTCCTTACTTTCTAGTTGTATTTGGCGTTTCTTTCAAATGTCTATAAATTGTGATTGGTTTGTTTGCCTTCTTTTCCTATGGGTAGTATTTGTTGGTTGTTGTTGGTTGGTTTTGGTATTATTTTTTATTTTTTGCTAATGGACTAGGAGTTTTAAGTTTTTATGTCATCTAATATCATTTTCAACCTTAAAAGGAAACATTTGACTATTTTCTTTGGGTAGGTATCTTTTATCTATCTCTTCATTTCTGAAGGCTGGGAATATAGCTTAGTTGGTAAAAATATTTGTCATGTTAACATGGTGGCCTGACTTGTTTTGAGATTCCTAGCTAACAACTCATGTTACTATCTTGTACTTGGCACTGGGATTTTTATTTGATTACCCACAGCTTCTTGTATACATTATCTATATAGCTTTTTCCTTAGTATGTAATAAAAATTGATATTTACAAATGTTCATACTTTTGTGTGTATGTGTGTGTGTTTAAAATTACCTTATAAAAGAGTAAGCCTATTTTCTTTTGCTTTGATTAAATGACATGACCGAGAGAACTTACCAAAGGGTTTATCTAGGTTTAAGGTTTCAGAGGGATGAGTCATTAGTTATGGCAGCAAATGCATAGTGGCAAACATATAGGCAGGAGAAGGAATTTGAAAGACAACATCTTCCAACACAAGCATGAAAAACTGAGAGGGAACTGGAACTGGTGTAGGTCTTTAAACTCTCAAGGCCCTCCTCCAGTGACACTTTCCAGGAAACCTGGACCTTTTAAACTACCTCAAACATCTTCACCAATTGGGATCAAGTGTTCAAATATCTGAGCCTATAATGAATACTCTCATTCAAACCAGTAAGTTTCCCTACATCTTTAATCTTGTGTTTTCCCCTCCTTCCACTGTTCCTCATCCCTCTCTGCATGCCCTCTTCCTCATTTTAACCATGCATCCCAAATGTACTGCCCACCTTCAGGCCTCCCTTATCCCCATAGCCCCTTTCTAGATTAATGACTCCCTCTGTACATATATATTCCAAGTTTAACACATAGTTCTAAAACTTTAGAGTTGTGATCCACATGAGAGATAACATGGGGGCATTTGACTTTCTGGGCCTAAGTTAACTTCATTTAATGTATCTTCCGGCTGTAGCCATTTTCTAGCACATTTAGTTTCATAGTGGAATAAAATTTATTTCATTGTCTATCTGTACCATATTTTCATTATCCAGTATTTTTTTTTTTGAGACAGGGTTTCTCTTTCTGGTTGTCCTGGAACTCACTCTGTAGACCAGGCTGACCTCAAACTGACAGAGATCTCCTTGCCTCTGCCCCCCAAGTTCTGTGTACAAATTCAGCCCGGCTACCCAGTAATAATTTGTTGGACATCCAGACTGGTTCAGTCCCCTAGCCATGATGGTTACAGAAGCAATAAACATGGTTGTGCTGTTGCCTCTGTAGTAAGGATATGGAGTCCTTTGGATACATGTCCAGGATTGGTATATCTGAGACATATGGTAGTTCTGTTGGTCATTTTGTTTTGTTTTTTAGGAAACCTCCAGACTATTTTTCAAAGTGGTTACAGGAGTTTACAGTCTAGCAACAGTGAATAAGGACTGTTAGTGTGAAAGGCCTGACCATGCTACTTTTGTGGGAGACTTTGGAAGTTCCTAGTAGGAGCTTGGAAATCAGTAATATTAAAAGCAGTGTGGAATATAGAGGCCCAGCTCAAGAGATTTCAGTGGGGAGTAATATTAGCAACTAGGCTAGAGAGCATTCTTGTGATACTGGCAGAGATTATAGCTGCTTTCCGCCCTTGTCCTAAGAATCTGCCTGAGACTAAATTCAGAAGGAATAGGCAGAGAAGAGTTCAAGACAGCCTAATGTTGACTCTGTCATGTATGTTAGTAATCAGTCTTAGGCACATCTATAATGAAAAAGAGCAGGTAGGCCAAAAGAAATAATAAATATACAGTTTAAAGAGAATAAAAGCATGAGAAGATTTAATGTAGGAGTCAAGACTTGTGCTGAAAGAGAAGAGAAGGTTAAAGGGAGCAGTGCTCTTAGCCTCCTATAGGCTCATAAATTCGAAGGCTGGGCCCTGACTCCACTCTCCACCCCCAGTTGATAGAACTGTTTGGGAAAGATTGGGAGGTGTGGCCTTGTTCGTGAAGGTCTTGTTAGAGAAGATGTGTCACTAGGGGCAGACTTTGTAGTTTCCAAAAACTCAAGTCATTCTCAGTGTCTATCATGGTGTTTTATCACAGCAACAGAAAAGGAAATAAGATAAGCTCCCATAAACCATCCTAAATATGCCCAAATCTTGGAAGCTAAGTAGGGTAGAACCTGTCCCACGCTTAAGTGGGAGAAAGTCTGTGCCTGTCGTTCTCTATGTTGAGGTGTACTCCTTTTCCTCCAGCATTTTCAGAGCTGCTGTTAAGGCTGGCTTTGGGTTAACAATTTCTGATCAACATTTTTAGTTCTAGTACTTTTATTTCACTCTTCAATGCTTGTTATTTGAAAGGTCTGTTATGTTCAAGTTGGGCTCAAGCTTCTCAACTCAAATGATCTTCCTGTCTCCACCCCTCTGAATCCCTTGGACTACAGACATGACCAGCTGATATTCCCCCCACCTTGTGTGCGTGCGTGTGTGTGTGTGTGTGTGTGTGTTTTGCTGTATCACCCAATCCATCCTCCATTTATTATTTTTAATGGCTTTTTAAGGTAAGGTTTTCTGTAGCCCTGACTGCCCTGAAACTTTTTATTTGTTTGTTTGTTTGTTTGTTCATACATACATGCATCTATGGCTTTTTGAGACAGGCTTTTTCTGTAGCCCTTCTTGTCCTGGAGCTATTCTTTCCATCCATCCATCCATGACTTTTAGACAGGGTTTTTCTATAGCCCTGGCTGTCCTGAAACTTGCTCTGAAGACCAGGCTGGCCTTAAACTTACACACATTCACCCACCTCTGCCTCCCGAGTGCTGGGATTAAAGGAGTGCACCACTGCTGCCCGGCCAGGCATTATTCTTAATGTCTGACTTTATATATTCAGTTTATTGTGATTTAATCATCAATAAGAAATTCAGTGCCTAGAGATATACTTAGTCTATTTGAACCATATTCAACCATAATGAAAATAAGAAAGCTATAGTAAAAATTAAACAGATTTGCCTCCAAAGAGCAAAAATAAAAAAAAAAACAAAATTACACCAAAACCCGAAAACCTTCCCTGAAGCAAACAGCTATGTCAAAAAGTTGTTTGCAGATGTTTACAAGCTAACAGCTAAAAGGTATAATACAATAGCATGGGACCCCAGAGGCACTGAGTTTGACTCCTAGGATTACATTACTCCTGGGAGCCATGTCTAGAGCACAGATAAAACCTAAGGCAGATGGACTCCCAAGGGTGGTGCAGCCCAACTCTGAATCACCTTCATCTCTAACAAGAGAAGCAAAGATAAACCTTCTCTGGGCAAGACTGTTACTCTCAACAGACAATCATCTCTTGAACAGTAATGTCTAAAATTAAGCAAAATAACAAAATAATCCCCCCCAAACAACCAAGTATACGAAGAAACAAAGGAACTAGACTGAAAATGAACAAAACCAATAGATTGCCCAAGGAACCTAAGGGAACTCTAGACAGACTTGCTTTTCAGGCTGATAACAGAAAAGACTTTAAAAAACAAAGCAGTGAACCTGATCTCTGAGTATAGGCCAGCCTGGTCTACAAGTGAGTTCCAGGGCAGGCTCCAAAGCTACAGAGAAACCATGCCCTGAAAAAACAATAAATAAATAAGTGAAGGAATAAATAAATAAAGCTTGAAAAGAAAGTCACATGGAAGGTTAGTAAGGTGACGTATAACTTTGAAATTATAAAACTGTTAGTTGGTAATTGATACTGTGCAAATGAAACAAACCCAAAGGACACATAATTCACCATGTTTCTTGTGTTTACTTTCATATCTGTATATTCCTGTCATTTCTACTTTTACTATATCTGGAATCTTTGTTCTGGGTTTTGTGTGAGCAAATCACAGCTGAGAGGGTCCTAGGATTAAGCAGATACATTGAAATCCTGGTCTGGAGTGATGACTCAGCAGTTGAGAGTGCTTGTTGCTCCGGGAACCTGAGTTTGGTTCCCAGCACTCAACCTTCTGTAACTTCAGATCCTAAGTTCCAGGGGATCTGACAGCTTTGTGGTTTATTTTGTTGTTTTGTGTTTTTTTGAGACAGGGTTTCCCTGTAGCTGATCTGACAGCTTTTATTGACTTCTTCTGGCACACACATGTTGTATATACAAACACGAAGGGGAAACACTCAGATATAATAAGTAAACCTAAAATAAAATAAATATTACGTTAATGAAAGTATTGCAGTACTAGTAATTCTCTTATTAATTTGCTTGTTGTGAAAGGAAACAAATGTTAAATGCTTTGAACTCATTCACTCTTGGTTAAAAAAAGTATTGCTTTTACCTCTTTATTTTAGGGAAAAAGCAATCCCTAGCAAAGTCGGGACATACTGTATCCAGTTTGACTTTGTGATTGATAAAACAAATATGCTCAGCAGCGAGCAGGTTTGTAACTTTAGTTTATGTACCATGGTGTTTACTCATTTTATTAGTGAAGTTTCTGGTTTTAAAGTGAATTAATTATTGGTGCAAAATATAAATGCAAAAGCCATTTATTTCCCTTCTCATGGGAAGCCTTTCAGGACCCTAATCGGTCCCTGAAACCACAAGCTAGTGCTAACTACGTTTTCTCCTGCGTATGGTTTCTTATGATTAAGTTGAATAAAGTAGACACACTGAGACATTAGCAATAACAATAAAATCAAATGATTATAATAATATACTGAAGTAAACTATGTAATCTTATAAAATAATTATTTCTAGAATTTTCCATTTAATATTTTCAGAGCAATGATTGATGACAGATAACTGAAACCCATTGCAAGTGAAACTGGTTAAGCAAGGATTTTTATAATGTGATTTTCAGAAAAATTAGGATAGAATAAACTTATTTTAAGAAATTAATGGTATTTTCAAGGATAAAATTTTATTTAGTATATGCAGTCCTTTGTCTTCCCCCTAAAGAGTATTCATAGGAATGCATTGTCAATATGAATGTTGTTTTTGTTTTTAAGGTTATAGTTGATGTTCTGCCTAATCAGCCTATGAAGTTGGTTCCTGACGTCCAACCAGCTACCCCAGCTGTTTCTAATGTTCGCTCTATTGCCAGCAGGACCTTGGTCAAAGACCTACATCTCAGTATCACAGTAATGTCTATGTCTTCTTCAAACACTACAAAGTTTAACAAGAGTAATTGGCTTTGATATTCAGGTTCAGAATGGCAATTACAGAGTAGTATCGATAATTCACTTTAAACCTACAGGAAAAGCTTGAATGAGTGAATTAAATATTTAAAAACATTTTTATATTGAGCTATCAATGAATAGAGAATGTCTTCTTTCTGATTTATTTGTGCTCTTCTCTTAGTTGTTTGTCTTCTAATTAGCTCTTTCCCACTGTGTATTTTAAGGATAATTATGGTAATCATACTGGAATGGATTTGGTTGGCACTGTAATAGCTACCATTAAAGGTTTTAATGAGGAGGACACTGATACCCCACTCTTCATCGGGAAAGTTAGGACACTTGAATTTCCCTTTGTGAACGGATCTGCTGAAATCACAGTAAGTTTCTTAGATCTTTTCCAACTTCTGTAACACACCTATTCTTTATATATAGACCAAGGAAGATTTTCTGATATTTTATGTTTAGTGCAGTAAATTTAAAAATCAGTTGAAATATTTGTGATTTTGCTATTACAGTTGGATCCAGAACCATTCATTACTCAGATCTTCCATGTGGGATGACAGATTTCAATTATTGTGCTGATTTTTCAGCTTTAGTGACAATATAATGTTTGTGGTTTGTCATAAGGTTACTACTATTATACAAACAGAAGCAATAAAATAAAGGTTAGGTAAAAACTTAAAAAATTATTAGCCTGTCATTTTTTTAAATTAAAATAGTTTGTCTTATAATTTTACAAATGCAGTGTTTAAAAAAACTCTATAAGTAATTGTTACATTTTTAACCTTCAGAAATCAAGGTATCTGGCCGATTACTGCAAAATCATCTAAAAATATATTATGCACATTGGTATAGCATAGTGCTTTTTTTCTTTTTTAGCATAGTGCTTTTAACATATGGGGGATATTAAGTTTTGAATTTTGTTAATGTAATAGGATTACGCTTTTGCAAGAATTTTCTAGCTAGTTTAGCTAGATATATCAAATATAGATATATCAAAAGATATATTTCTTTGTTAAATAAAAGCCTATGTCATTAATAAAGTGACTACACATATTTTTATCAGTCCTTGGTATAAATTTATTTCATTTCCAAGGTTTATTTTTTATCACAAATGTTTCTTCTATGTGTTGATTTAGAATGGTTGGTTGGTATGTATATAGATAAATTGATACTGATTTATAGGTTGATTTAAGAAATAACTAGAAAGAGAAGTGATTGGCCATAAAATAATACACATATTTTAAATAGTGTATCATTATTGCAATTTTTAGTTTTACATTTCTACCAAAACTATGTGTTCTTTTTTTTTTTTTTTGCGGAAGATGTTCATCTTTTGGGGGGAGAGAGGTTTTCAGGATGACCTTGACCTCGTATCTTTTTGCTGGGCACTGGGATGACAGGAATGTGCCACCACACCAAGTACTTCTTACTTGCAACATTGGATATAAAAAGATTTTTTTTAAATTTTAATCAAATTTGCAATTTATTTTTGTGGGCTTGTTGATGTAGGCTTGTAAACCTGACAGAGGGTCAGGGTTGCTGGAACAGAAAGGTTGGCGTTGTCTGTGATACAGACTGAGGTTAAGGCCATTCTTGGGCAGTGAGTGTATTGAGATTCTTTATCAAACTTTAAATTTAAAGTGGGCTGGGAGTGGCTGGGGTTGTAGCTCTTGTTAGAGCACTCAATTGCGAGGCCCTAGCTTTGAAGTATTTTTTGTTAAAGATTGGACAGTGCTAGTTTTAAGTATTTGTTTTGTTTTTAGATTTTTTTGTATATTGTTGGTACATACATTGTTTTTGTTTTGTTTTCCTTTTTTTTTTTAATCTTTGACTTAGGGGTGGAGAGATGTCTCAGCAGTTAAGTATGCTTACCTGGTCTTTCAGAGTACTGGGGTTTAATTTCTAGGTCACAACCACCTAAACTCCAGCTCCAAAGCATCCAGTGCCTCTGTCCCCTATAGGCATCTGCACTCGAGTGTGCATACCTCCATGCAAATGCACACACTTACCTACACATAATCAAAATAAAATTTTTTCTTAAATCTTTAAATAGGCAAAAAATTTCATTTTATTTTGATCCTTTTTCCAATTCATTAATTTTTTAGAGTCTTTATTGAGTAATTCAGTGTATGCCAACAAGTGCCAATAGTACCTTTTCTTAGTTTTTTTTGTTGCCCATCCTTGCATATAATTCATCTCAAATATTACATTATTTCAATACTCTAGGCTTATAAATTGGGAATCTCTCAGCTGTCTCTATCCCAAAGACTGTTGGTCTGTTGGGCAGTGACTGGCCAAAATATTTTCATTAATTGAAGTGTTACCAGCATTTGAAAGTGTATAATTTCTACGGAAAGCTCTGCACTTGTAATTTTTTATTTGTAGTTGTGAGATCTAAAGAGTTGACATTGCCTTGAATTCTTTTAAGACAGCCTTGAGTGAGGCTTGAACAGTGGCTGTTCTTCCCAGTCTGTTGTGTGCCGTGCCGCTTTCACTTGTCCTGTGGAGGACAAGTGTCAGCTGCCACTACGATCAGCTCTTCATAGCTGTTCTAGTATAATGGAGAGAGGAAGGTGAGCTTCTCGTACACCATAATGAAATTTAGTAATGAAAGCCATATACCTTTTTGGGGTTTTATTTATTTATTTTTTTAGGAAGGAAGCTTGTGTAACATGGAAAATGAGCTGGAGTTGGAAGAGCACACCTGACTCCATTTTCCCTGCACCTCCCTCTTCTTCCCCATGTGCATTTGAAATTGTTCTGCCTGTTAGGACAAAGACTTAGCTGTTTCCCAGAAGTTGCGTATAAAACATAAACTTGATGTGTCTGGATTTTCCCTTGCCACCAGAGGTCCCTACTGTTCCTCAAATAGCAGAGTCTTGCCTGACTTGGCTTCCACATACCCAATACTGAATGAACGAGAGGAAGTTAGTTTATGTTTGCTTCAGGTTTGATTTGGTGGCTGGATGCTAGGAGTTGAACACTGTGTCTCCATTCTTTATTACCGAATACTACTACTACTCCCAGGCCATCATTTTCAAGAATATGTGGGAAACACTGACCAGAATACAGCTAGTATTTGTATGAAATGTTTCACATATACTTTGTTTGAAATCAAAAATCTGATGTTGTAATTTATCAAGTTCATTAGTTGTATCATTTTATAGTCTATATTATTTGCCTACATGATCTGAACAAGTCTCATTTTCATTCCTGTATCATGTATCCATCTATATGCCAAATTCCTATTCATATAGTATATTTAACTACATTACAAATTAAGCTTTGTAGTAAGCATGTCATAAACAGTTAAAAGAAGTAGCAGTGTGTTGATTAAAAACAGAATTAAAAGAGAAGTAGCAATGTGTTGATAATTTTTGACACTAGACCTTGGGTATCAAAGTACTCCCTACCAGAAAGAAAGTTTAATGATAGTGAAAAAGGGTTTGTCTTATGTATGGCTATACATATATCAGATTAATATATTGAGCTTTTTTTGAAACACGACAAACTGCAAAATCTATTTTAAAAGGCATTCTAGTATAAAGATAAATTAGTAAAAAATGAATAATTTTTTGATCATAGAAAATAAATGGCCATTAAAAACAAAAAGGATGGCCTTGGTAATGCTCAGGAAGCTAGTTAAAGCAGTAATTATTAGAGTGAAGTACTGCCTCTCACCAGGGAGATTGTGTTTTTATACATTGCCGATGAAAAGGTAAACTGATATAGCCTCTTCCCTCTTTTTAAGGGAAATTTGATATCTAATAAAGTAAACTTTTAATTAGCTATATTTCTCATCCTAGAAAACAAATTTGCAAGGGAACAATCAGTGTTTTTCTTATTAGGGAACCTATTTCTTAGGTTATTGTAAAAATTTCAAACTAAGTGTTCCCCACCCAAAGACTGAGTGCTGTAGTGTGGTTTATTATTATTCATAAATATTTTAAATCGGTAACATTTTATGAATTGCCATTAACAAGTCAAGTTTAAGCAGACAAGTGCAAGTATGTCTTTTTTTAAATAGAAACTACTTTTATATGTACTTAGATTCCTGTATATACATTGCTGATAGCTTTTAAAAATCTGTGTTGAACTGAGAATTGATTTATTCATAACTTATGTTCTTTAATTTTTGAGAAACAGAATTGTAATTGTTAAGATTATAATTTTATGTTTTATGCTCCATAATGTTCTATTAGTTGAGGGTGTTTTTAAATTGTATTCTATTCTGAAAAACAAAAAACCTAAGGTCTCTTTTTACAGAACTAAAAATACATTCAAGTTAAAATACTTATAATTGCATCAGTTGCTGGTTATATGTTTTGATCTTAAGCTCAGTTATACTTTTTGTGACTTGAAAAAATATAAAAGTTAAAAAAACAAGTCTTTAAGCATTTTCAGAGGCCTCTTGTTCTGTCCCCTGGGAATGGTCTCCCATGGTGGTAACAGCTGTAACTTAAACTCAGTGTTGTGCTTTGCGTATTTCTTTGTGGTTGTTTTTATATCTTTCGCTCCACAAGCTGTTTTACCTCGCCTTAGCCTAAAGGTTTGGGTACAGATGGAGTGATGAGAAACAAGACTCTTTGTTCTGATTGCCCACTCTGTGTCACTGTTGCATAGACGTGCTCAGTGCATCATTGGGTCCAGTAATCTTGAAGGTAAGACAGTAGTAGTGATGGTCTGTAACTCTGAAGACTCAACAGTGTTTTCCTGTTTGCATTTTCCTGATTGTTTGGTAGCCATATGATAACATATGTAACATTGGAATGTCTCTTTTTTAAATCTTGTTTTTCTCATTCCCTTCCACTTATAAAGACTCTAGTGCTGGCAGAAAACAGTCCTGGAAGGGATAGTACTGAATATTTTATTATCTTTGAGCCTCGACTGTCAACTTTATCAAGAACATTAGAATCCTATAGCCTGCCATTTATGTTTTACAATGGTAAGTCTTAGGGATATAGGTTAGTAAACTCTGTTGTTAATGGAACTTCAGTTAACCTTGCTTTGCTTTTTGTATGCATCATATTATGGCATTGGAAAAGTCAGTTTCTAAGTTGTTTTAATTATCTGAAATTTTTTTCTTAGATGTTAAAAAGCAGCAACAAATGGCAGCACTTACGAAGGAAAAGGACCAGTTATCTAAGTCCATCATTGTGTATAGAAATCTCTTTGATGCCAACAAGCAACTTGTTGATGAAATGAAATGTAAGTCACCGTGTGTGCATGTAATAATAAAACATTGACTTTGAGCAGGTAAGGTGGGCGAGACTGTCTGTCTGCTTGAAAGAAAAGGGTGGTAAGGATAGCTTGTTTCTGGGTTGTTGGCAGTTGCTAACATGAAGTGTTCCTTACTTTAATCAAGCTCGTGGCAGACTTACACATATTAAAAATTGGAAGTTTTCCTCTAGAAATGTGGACCTGTGGAAAGTTTAAAGCTTTTGACAATATTGATAACTAATCTATCTAGCTCTAGTTTCTGGCAAAAGATGTCTCTGGGGGAATGATAAGTGATCTAATTCTTAGTTTTAATCATGAGCTCTTTGTATTTTACATACCACAGTAGCATGTGGGCCCACAAGCACTGAAAATGAATATTTAATTTATTCTTCCATTAGTCCAGAAAATGTTTGCTGTCTTTAAAATGATGTTCATATGCAATTAAAATAAGACATTTGTTAAGTTGTACCATGTTACCTGTTTTTCATTTGTCAGATGTTTTTGTTATAGGTTTTAATTTGTGTTAGTTTTATACCTACCCACCCCCACCCCCACCCCTTTTCTGAGACAGGATTTTTCTGTGTAGTCCAGGAAATCCTGGAACTCACTTTCTAGACCAGGTTGACCTCAAACTTCACAGAGATCTGCCTGCGACTGGCTCCTGAGTGTTAAGATTAAAGGTGTGCACCACCACTGCCTAGCAAAAAGGTTCTTTTATTTTTAAGTGTTTAGGTGTTTTGCCTGCATATATGTCTGTGCCTCTTGTCTGTAGAGACCAGAAGAAGGTTTCTAGATCCCGTGAAACTGGGGTTACAGGCAGTTGTGAACTGCCATATGAGCACTGGAATTTGAGCCCAGGTTGAATGTAAGAGCAGCCAGTGCTCTTAACCGTTCATGTCAGTTGTATAGACTGTTTGTAGATTGTTAACTGTACTCTGAGAGCATATCTGCAGTTCTGTAGCTCACGTGTCCATGTGTGAGATCAAGCATGTGATGCCAGAGAATCTCCCGGTACATTCATTCTGTTTCTCTTGTCACGTATCATTGAACCTTGGGATTTATAACTTAATTGACCATGATCAACTATCAGTTTTTATTTTAATATCAAACATTAAAAGGAAAAAGTAGTTGTAAATTTTTAGAAAGGTATATTTTAAGTACTATTTAAGAAAGCAAAACAAACAAACAAAAAATAAACCAAGGACCTGGAAAAATATCTTGGCCGTTATGCACACTGGCTGCTCTTCTAGAAAACCCGGATTCAGTTCCCAACACCCACATGGCAGCTCAGAACTGTCTGTAACTGCAGTTGCAGGGGCTCCAACACCCTCATGCAGACATGCATGTGGACACAACACCAATGCACATAAAATCAAATAAAATCTTTTTTTTTTAATTTCCTTTTCTATTTTAGGCCAAGTTGAAGAAGCAAAATTAAAAGAGGTCCAGCTGCGAAATGAACTAAGAGCATGCAATATTGATATTCCTACAACACAACAGGTATAATTTCTAAGTGTATATTAAATTTTTTATTAAATTCGACTACTATCTTATTAAGAATTCTATAGACTTTTTAACTTTATGTACTCTGTGTGTGTGTGTGTGTGTGTGTGTGTGTACATGTACAATGATCTACACATGAAAGTTAGAGGACAGCTTTGGAATTTGTTTTCTCCTTCCATCTTCTAAATTTGGGAACTCAAACTTAAGTCATCAGGCTTGGGAGCAAACATTTGTCCTCTAATCTCTATGTGTGTACCATGGTACATATACATAATACACACAGTCAGTATGTTTGATTGGTTTAGTTGTTATATCGTGCATATGAGTGTTTTACCTGCATGCAGACTGGATCACCTGGAACTGGGGCCTTGAATTGATTGTGAGCCACCATATGGGTTCTGGAAATTGAACCCTAATCCTCTGCAAGAATAATAAATGCTCTTAACTGCTGAGGCGTCTCTTCAGCCCCATGTTTTTAAGTAATTCAGATTAGTATAGAAGTCTTCTTAGCTTATTGTCTTCTGTGCGTGATTCAGTTTTAGGGAGAAGACAACTACATTGTATATGTATTTATGTATATCTTTTCCTGTGTCATGTTTGGTGGGGTTTGTTTTGTTTGCTTTTTGGTAGACAGTCTTGCTATGGTTCAGACTAGGTTCAGACTCTCCCGTCATCTTGTGAATGCTGGGATTACCAATAGATCTGGCTATATTTATATTTATGTGTTATAAATATATATATATATAATCTTATATTTCATAAGATTTTAGAAAATCATTGGATGTATAGCTCAGTGGTAGAGTTTATGGTGTGTAAGAGCCTAGCTTAAATCCCAGTATTGCCCTTTTTCCTCCTCAAAGAAAGCTTTCTCTCTTTGGGACTATAACTTAGTAAGAGTACTTTCCTACCATGTCATGGTCTTAAGTTTATGACCAAATATCCCTGATAAATATTTTCCATCAGTATTAATTATAGTTTTGTTTCTTATAATATATTGTCTATTTTAATAACTGGGCAGTGGTGGTGCACACCTTTAATCCCAGCACTTGGGAGGCAGGGGCAGGGGGAATCTCTGTCAGTTTGAGGCCAGCCTGGTTTGCAGAATAAGTTTTAGAACATCCAGGGATACACAAAGAAACTCTGTCTCAGAAAACCACCATAATAAAAGAAAAACAACTTTCTCAAGTACTCCAAATTACTGGTTTTTCTCTGTCTTAGGCTGCCTGTTATAAAAAAAAAAAAAACCAGTTGACCTTGTAGATTATTTTCTTTAATTACAGATACCTCATATTGAAACACTTTTGGAAAAAAAGATAGCAGAACGAAATGAACTTAAAAAAAAGCCCAGAAGAGCATGCACTCTTCCAAACTACACCAAGCGCAGTGGAGATGTTTTGGGAAAGGTTTGTGATTTAAGCTTTTAAGAAATAGTTCATTGTTGTTACTTGTTTTGTTTAAAATGTCTGTCTTCCCTCCCAAGCCCAGTTCTGAGGATTGAGTCCAGATATTTCCATACACTAGGCAGCACTCTCCTACTGAGCTACACCACCAGTCAGCATGTCTGTTTCTTTTTTTTTCCCATTAGTACCTTATAAAGTTAGAAAACCAGGGCAGATGCTATGATATGTCTGTGGTGAAATAAAAGCCTTATTTCTATACAAGTTTGCGCTACCAGGTCAGAAAACAATAAATGGTAGGCCCAATTTTACCAACACAATGCCTAGATTTTAGAGGTGGCGGTAATTTCCCAGTAGGTTTAAAGCAAGAATGCTTGTGACCACAGCAAGTATTTGTCAGTAAGAAAATGATTTGTTCTGATTCTCAATAAAGCAATGCTATTTATTTGTAACATTTAAATAGCTTATAGGTATTTTAAATAATATGCTTAATGAATCTTGAACCTCTGTTTTTTATTGCATATCTTTAAGTGTACTTCGTGATTACCAAGACCTTCCCTATTAGAGACATTGAAGTGTAAAATAAGTATGTGTTTAATTAGCTAACAAATTTTGCATTATTGTTATTTGCTTATTTTGCAAATTTGCTATTGGTTAATCTGCAGAAAATTATTCTAAAACTTTAACAGAATAGACAGTTTGATGGATTCCAGTCAGTGTAAATTTCTGCAGCTTGAGGAATTTTGTTTCTCTTTTTATTTTTCTATTTGTTTTTCTTTTTGTGTAGCTTGAACTAGTCTTAACCTCTATAATCCTTCTGTCTCAGCCTGCCAATTGCTGGGGTTATAGATGGATGCCAAAACATTTTATTCATACTGCTGTTCTCTAGTGGTAAGAGTTTTAAAATTATTTTTTAATTTCTGTTAAAATGGCCTCAGATCGCACATCTAGCACAGATTGAAGATGATCGTGCCGCAGTGGTTATATCTTGGCATCTGGCAAGTGACATGGATTGTGTGGTCACCCTGACCACTGATGCTGCACGCTGTATCTATGATGAAACGCAAGGTCGTCAGCAGGTGTTGCCCCTTGATTCTATTTATAGGAAAACTGTTCCAGATTGGAAAAGGTTAGAAAAAAAAATAAGAAAGTAATATTGTCTAATTTGTTGTTTTGTAGTACTTGGGGTCAAACCCAGGGCCTCACACATGCTGAATACAATTTAAGCTACCTTCTCAATAAGCCTTTGAATTTAAATAGTGTGAATTTTGTTGACTTAACAGACTTGTATTTGAGCTCCTACTTTTCTTTGACATTCTAACTCATAATCCGTTACAAGCCTTTACCTAGCATACAGCTATTAAGTTTGTACTCATTAGACAGTATAGGAAATCAACACATCAAAATAACTGTGTTGATAAGGGCAATAATTTGGGTGTTCAGTTGTATGCAAGTACACATGCACATGTGTGTGCTTGTATGTGTAGGCCAGTGGACCTTGGGTACCATTTATCAGGAGTCATTCATCTGTTTGTGAGACAATTTCACTAGCTTTGGGGCTCACAAATTCTGCTAGATTGGCTAACTAGTGAGCTTCACCAAGTTGCCACCTGACTTTACCAAGTTCTCTCTCCAACCCTAAAGGTAATACTTTTTATGAGAAAACATTTCCATTGAGGAAGGCCTATTGTATCTTTGTAATTTCTGAAGACCCAGTGGGCAGGTGCTAGAGAGATAGCTCAGTCAGTAAAGTGTTCATTGCACTGTCATAAAGAACTGGGTTGGGACTCCCAGCACCCACATGAAAACCAGATGTGGCACACATCTATCTACAATTCCTTTGCTCGGGAGGCAGAGCAGGAGAATCCCTGTAGCTCATGGGTTAGCTAGGCTAGCCAAATCATTGAGTTCCAGGTTAAATAAGAGATCCTATGCAAAAAATAAAGAGTAATTGAGGAAACCACCTGACCCTGTCCTCTGGTCTACACACACACACACCTGAGAATCTTGTGCTTATTCACCAAGAACTATACAAGATCAAGATCAGACCAATCCACATTCTAGCATGGAGGAGGAAGGGGCACACATGCACCCATGTTGTCGGAGTTTCTGTCCAGCCCGGTTCCTGCAATTGTTAAGACCCAAAGAAATCACACAGTGGTATATATTAACTATAAACTGATTGGCCCATTAGCTCAGGCTTCTTAATAACTCTTATAACTTATATTAGCCCCATTATTCTAGTATATGTTAGCCCCATGGCTTGGTGCCTTTTTCAGTGAGGCAGTCATATCTTCTTCTGTGTCTGGGCCAGGACTCCAGAGGAATGGGCTTCCTTCTTCCCAGAATTCTCCTGTTCTCATTGACCTGCCTCTACTGGTTGTTCCACCTATACTTCCTGCCTAGCTATTGGCCAATCAGTGTTTATTTAAAATATAGTTGACAGAATACAGACCATGGTCCCACACCACACCCACCCCTAGTTGAGGACCTATTGACAATTAATGGATTCCGAGGCAGGAAGAGTCACTTTTCTTTAAGGATGTGGCCCCTGTTAAGTTGACCATGCTCCGTGGATAACCCCACACCCATGAATATATCGACAGCAAATATTGAACTTGGTGGATTATATTTAAAAAAAGAATGTAGGCAGGAAGAGGATCTGGGAAGAGTTAGGGGAAGTGGTAAGAAATGTTGCATGTATTACATTCTCAAAATAATTATAAAAATATTAAAACTTAATATAGGCAAGAATGAATTTGATGTTTAGGATTAAAGTTTGCTCTAGAATGTTGGCTCTATTATTGTTTAGTATCCTTATACTCCCTCTGAGGAAGATGGATTTCACTTTTTGTTGTTGTTTTGTTTGTTTGAGACAGAGTCTTTGTGTAGCCCTGACCATCCTGGAACTTCCTGTAAATCCTGCTTTCTCTGACTCCCAAGTGCTGAGATTAAAGATGTGCACATAGATTTAAACACAATATAAGAGAGGGAAAGAAGCATGTAAGAATAGGCCTATAGGACTTAGCACACGCTGTTTGCTGGGTTGTCAAGAGAGTCACTATAGCAGATCCTCATGACAGTCCTCATTTCTAGGGAGAATATGTGATCATTTAGGAATATGATTTGGGTCATATAGGTGGGTCACGTGTCAAAATATGCGTATCTTTATTTTTTTCTAAGTGTATTCATTGATTATAAATAGTTATGTATGCTTTATTTAGTACTTTTTTGTTATTTTGGTTTTGTTTCTTAATTTAGACCTCTACCTCATATCCGAAATGGTAAATTACATTTTAAACCCTTTGGAGATCCAGTCTTTGCCCGAGATTTGTTAACATTCCCGGATAACGTTGAACACTGTGAAATAGGTAAAAGACTGTGACTTCATATTGTTCAGCTGTTCATTTGTGATAGAAATCTAAAAATTGTTAACTGTGAAAAATTACATTCTTATAAATATTACTTTCATCAACATTTATTTCTGTATATTTTGATATTTTTAGTTTTTGGTATGCTGTTAGGAGACACCATTATTTTGGATAATCTAGATGCAGCCAATCATTATAGAAGAGAGGTATGTACTTTTTTTTTTTCAAGTCACTTTATTTAAAGAACTGGGAAATAAAAAGAAGACATCACACAGCTAATATTAGTATGGCCACTTTGGCAAGCATATGCCCAGAACCAAAGTCTGCATCTCTGTGAGCTCCTCGCGGAACAGCTGCTCACAGGCTTTATGCTTTCACTGCCAGTTGCAATTTTATGCACATTCCCCTTTTTTTTCTTTTGTCCACGCTATACTCACACCCATATGTTTGCTTGTTTGTACACTGTAGGCTAGGGATCCACATAGAGAAAATGTGTTTTATTTTGCTTTTTCTTTGGGTGACCTTGCTTAATATTTTGAATTCTTTGTAAGCCTACCTATTTTCCTGAAACTTTTGATTTTGTTTTCTTTCTTTTCTTTTTTAAAATTTATTTTAGAGCTAAATTGTGTGCTAGATTTTTTTTGGGGGGATGTCATTCATCTTTTGGGCAACATGGTGAGTTCTAGGCCAGCCTAGCATGTACTGAAGAAAAACAGTGTATCTTTCCTAAAGACCACATCATCAGGTTATATGGCTCTCGGCCTTCCTAATTCTGCAGAGTTTCAATAGAGCTCCTCATGTTGCTGTGACCCCAACTATAAAATTATTTAGTTGCTACTTCACAACTGCAGTTTTGCTACTGTTATGAATCATATTGTAAACATCTGATATGTTACCAGTGTGGATCAAAACCCAAAGATTGAGAACCACTAGATCATAGAGCCAAGTGCCTAATGGGTTTTAGCATGACGACTTTCAGAGAACACACTTCTCGTTTCTTAGGACCTTTGACGGCAGCTGTACTCACAAGCACTTAACATCTTTGGAAGAGAGTAGTTTGCCGTTGTATGTGTTCTTAATTGTTGCATAACAAACATCCTTTCGGTTCATAGACTTTGTATTAGTTAGGATTTTTTTCTTTGTTTTTTTGAGACAGAGTTTCTCTCCATAGTCCTGGCTGTCCTGGTACTTGCTTGCTTTGTAGACTAGGCTGGCCTTGAACTTTAGAGACCCCCCTGCTTCTGCTTCCTGAGTGCTGGGAATAAAGGTTTGCACCACCAACGCCTGGCTCTACCAATTTCTTTTTAATAACTCATTTATAATTGTTTCAAAGCTGAGAAAAAAGATTGATCTATATCTTAGTAACATTGTTAAGTTTCAGTAGCTTTGTTATTTTTCTTTCAAAATTTTTCATGCTATTTATAACATCTCAACTCTTGATATTACTCCTTTTTAGTCTCCCCAACAGTTATAAGTATTCTCCAGATTTGTTTAGTAAACAGTTCACTCTAAGAACCTGAACTCCTGACTGTATGTTTGTTGATAATAGTGCAGTGAGGTAGGATCATGAAAATTGAAGAAAAATGATGGTAATCTTTTCAAAATTGTCACAAAAGAAAACCCAGTTGTTCTTTCTACCTGAGACTTACAACTATCCATCCCATATTGTGTTTATCGTCTAATAAGGGCATAATAAGTCTGTAAACCTAGGTGTTTGTTACTGAATATGATAATATATCCTTAAAACTGGCTGAGCATTGATAAATGGATGGTATTGTGTGTGTGTGTGTGCACATATGTGCATATGTATATGGAGGACAGATGTTGACAGATATATTCCTCAATTGCTTCTCTACCATTTTTTTTTAAACAAGACTTCTCACTGAACCTGGAGCTCATCAGTTGACCAAAGTAACTGACCAACAAGTCCCAAGAACCCACCCCTGCCCTTACAGATGTGTGCCTCTGCACCTGGCCACTTAAAATAGTCTTGGGAATCCAAACTTGGGTCCTCTTAGCACAGTCTTTTCTGAGTGACCATCTCTCCAACCCCCATTTATCTGTCTGTCTGTTTTATGTGATGGATGTTTTGCCTGCATGTATATCTGTGCACCACTTTTATGTCCAATCCCAGAAAAGTTTAGAAGGGAATGTTAGAGCCCATCGGATTAGAGCCACCATGTGGGTCCTGAGAATTGAACCTAGATTCTATGGAAGGACAGCTGAGCCATCTCTGCAGCCCCAATCCCAGTTTCTGTCTTTTATGTTAATCATTAGAAAGCATATAAATCGTAATTATTTCTTTTACCAAGCAAGTGTCCTAGTTAGGGTTACTATTGCTGTGAAGAGACCTTGACCATGGCAACTTTTATAAGAAAAACATTTAATTGAGGTGGTGACTTACAGTTTCAGAGGTATAGTTCATTGTCATTATGGAAAAACAAGACAGCACGCAGGCAGGCATGCTTCTGGAGAAGTAGCTGGAAGTCCTACATCTTGCAGGCAACAAGAAATGGTCTCTGACACTGGGGTAGCTTGACAATATAAGCAACCTCAAAAGCCAACTCCCACAGTGACACACTTCTTCCAGCAAGGACACACCCACTCTAAGAAAGCTACACACCTTTTAATAGTGCCACCTTCCTTTAAGGGGGGACATATTCTTTCAATCTTCCTGCCCCCCAGTAACTTTGAATCTGCAAATTCTGGGCTCAATAAATACAAGATTTTTTTCAACTATCCATGCATTGTAGCATGTGCATGTAGTCCTAGCCCTCAGCTGACTCAGAAGAGGAGTGTGAGGTCAAGACCAGTCCAGTCATATGGTGACACTACACATACACCAAAACAAAACAAATAAGTGATTATTTTAGTTATTTTATTGCATTTTAGGCTTTTTTCAAAATGCTAAGTTCAAATACATACATACATACATACATACATACATACATACATACATACATACATACATACATACGAGAACAAAACTAAAAGTGCCAGTTTTCTGGCAGGGCACCTGGGAAGTGCCTTTGGGATTGTATTTCCTCTCTTTTTTACTTCTATAAATTGTGTATAATTTATTTAAATATTTACTGTTAGATATTTGTAATGTGCTGAATTATGCTCTTGAGTCACATTTGGAGTAGGGTGCACACTGGCCAGAGGAGGGCGTTAGGTGTGGTGCTGCAGTTACTGTCCGTCCATCTTTTCCCTTGAGTTGGGGTCTCATTGAACCTGGAGCTTGCTTTTGGGGGGCGGGGAGAGGCTGACTGATCAACAAACCCCACTGATCCTCCTGTTTCCATAGCCTCCCACCCCTCGCAATAGGGATTGTGAGTACAACCACCTTAGCTGTTTTATGTGGATGCTGGGAATCCAAACTCCAATCCTCGTGCTTGTATGGCAAAACATTTACCACTGCATCATGTCTCCTGCCCCCTCAGTCACTTTTTAATGTATGTATTCTGTTTCATTGTGTGGATGTGCTACAATGTATGTAGCTTACTGGATTTCATGAAGATTGTTTGAGTACACATACTTGTAATTATTTTGAGGATTTAAATGCTTGTAAGAGGAATTACTGACAACTCCTTTAGAGATCATGAAATGCTAAATACAGTGAGATGTTTTTATTCTAATTGGAGAGCTTAATTCTTGGCTCCTTCTCCCCCTTGTAGTTGAAGCCAGCGTTTGAAAACAGACCAGTGCTCTGCTTGTCTAGGGACTTCACCAGTTCATTTTTACACACCCTTAGATTATATTTTTACACACTCTTAGAGTATAATTTTGTGAAAACACTACTCCCAATTATGTCACTTATTTCTTTACTTGCTTTCTTGCCTTTTTTTTTTTTGATGCATTGTCTCTCTACAGAGGCCTAGCTGTCCTAGAACTCACTATGTAAATCAGGGTGGCCTCAAACTTACTGAGAGATACGGACCCCTGCCTCTGAGTTTTGGGATCAAAGGCATGTGATACCATGCCCAGCAATCCTGTCATTTATAAGCTGAGATGTGATCATTTCTCTTTAAAGCAATCGGAGTTGGTTTCTTTCTAATTAATATCTGTGTGCCTTCAATAGGTTGTTAAAATCACACACTGTCCCACATTACTGACCAGAGATGGAGATCGTATTAGAAGTAATGGAAAGTTTGGGGGCCTTCAGAATAAAGCTCCTCCAATGGACAAACTTCGGGGAATGGTCTTCGGAGCTCCAGTACCAAAACAGTGTATGGTCTTGGGGAAAGAAATCGGTAGGTTAAATATGGGGTGAGTTTTTGTTTAGTTTATTTGCATTGTTTTAAGACAGAGTCTTGTGTATGTCAAGCTGGCCTGGAATTCACCATATAATTTAGTATGGCCTTGAGTTGATTGACCGCCTGTCTCCATCTCTCTCTATCACAGCACACCTAGTATCTGGTGCTGGGGACTGACCTGAGGACCTCCCGCATGCTAGGAAAGCACTCTGCCAGCCAGGCCCCAGCCCCAGCTCCAGAAGATAGCTTAGTTTTTCCTTTTTTCTTTTCTTTCATTTTTTTCTTCAGATGACAGAAATATCTCTTGAGGATTTCCTATTATTTATCTTTCTGTTTTGTTTTTGTTTTTAGTGCTGGGGGGGGTCAAACCTGGGGTCTTACGTTTGTTAAATAAGCATTCTACCACCGAACTACATCTGAATGAGTATCTAAATGCAGTTTCTGATTTGACATAACATTCTCTTTAAGGGTTTATTTTCAGAATCTAATGTGACAAATTAACCAGTAACCAATATAAATAATTTAAAAGAATCTATCGTATATCAAGCAGTTGAAATATACTCACTTCTTCCTTTCTTTATTGAATTATTAAAAGAGAGCAGTAGTCCAGGGAGTAAATAGAGTGCTTATCTGCCTCTTTTTACTGCGTAGTAAGGAATATTCTGCCTTGTTGAATTAACAGTTTGTCAGACATTCATTTGCTTTTGTCTCAGTTCATTCATATAGTTAAGAGTTTTTGAGCCAGCCATGGCACTGTGTACCTGCACTGACTGCTTGGGAGACTGAGTCAGGAAAGCTCACTTGAGCCTATGAATTTGAGATTAGCTTGGTTCAAATAGCAAAACCCTATCCAAAAACATATTTTCCCCCAAAGTGTATAATATGGACCCTTCCACCACTTCTATTCTCTTGTCTCCCAGCCTCTCCAGGTCAGCCCATGTATCGCCCAAATCTGCTCTGAAGTGCATGTATACTCAACAGGAAGTCCCTGCATGCGATTACCTTATAGATTCCTGTTTTTAGTTTATGAAGTTGTACTGTGCTTGACTATCTATATTTACTACCCTCAGTAATTTCTTAATTTTAGCCTTTTTTATAGGTATCATAAAATTTGCCTCTC
>LOEQ01000086.1:943020-953083 GCA_001685075.1 Bramus lutescens | reverse complement strand
GGTGCTTGCGCTGGGCCTCCTGGCTTGCAAGCAGGCAGGCGGTTTTATTGGTCTGTGGCTCAGAATACCGTGTGGTGAACTTCCTTATAACCACTGCTCTGTAAACCAGCATTGTAATCCGGTGTTGCTGGAACCCAAATTGGTTCTTTTATTGTCTTTTATTCTCTGCCTGGTTCAGGAGTCATTCCTGACTCCTCTATGTGGGTTGGGCTGTAAAGATGGCAAACCCCCCTGATGTTTTTTCTAACTTCTTCTGTAAGGGAAATGATGAACAGAGAAGAAAATGTGATGGCTGGAGTGTTGTTGTTTTTTGAATAAATTGCCGGCACAGGAAAAAAAAAGAATTTTGCTTGGATTTTGATGGGCACTGCATTGAACAAAGCCGATCTTTCAGTGGTGTTTTTCAGCTTAGTGGTGTTACAGTTCTGGGTGAATCGTCATTGTGGGGTTCCATTCTTCTTTTGGAAACTTCAGAGTCACTGTTAAGTGTGGGCATAGTTCACTGCAGAAAACTGATAGAGACTCAAACCTGAAATCATGTACAGGAAGGTAGATAAAGCCTTTTTCTAGAATTAGTACTCTATTTGACCATTAATTTCATGTCTATGCTATATGACCATTAATATCATGACAAATAGTTTGAGAAATCAACTTCGAGAAATTAGTTATACCTTAAGGAAGGCTGTTGCAGAGTCAACATAAAACCAAAGGATTATGAGATTAATGGCAATAAATGTCCTTAAATTTTTTTTTCTTCTGTCCCATATCAGGTGTCTCTTCTGACATGAGACAGAGGTTTTGGATTTCACTTTAATAAAAATGCTTGGGTTTAGAGAAGGAGAGAGCCACACTTCAACCCCAAAGCCAGCTTTAATATTTAATTGAACTAGGACTACAAAAAGACCATTTGCATTGTGTGTCTGTAGAGAATAGCAGAAATAAGTATTTGTGAAGATTTATGAAATTTTGTCTGGTTTGAAATGTGATATACCAATAGGTCAACTTACTCTTTTTCTTGGAATATTTTTTTCTGGATGATTTGTCCTTTTTCATCAGATGTCTCATTTGTCCAGTGGTCTTTGAATTACTTAGCTGGGTGCCTTTAATTCTCCTGAAAAGGCAGAAACAAAACCCTTCCCTAACCCTAGTTTTGGGGAGGTTCCCTTTTGGCAAGTTACATCTTATCGAATGAAAAGCATTTGTTAGTTTTAAAGGTTAGTTCAGATTAAATGACCATGCTGCTTGATGAACTGTCATCTCTAATTAAGAGGTGTCTCTTGTTCAAATCGAATCTTTATCAATTGTGATGGCATCCATAGTTTTTCTTCTTGCAAAAGCCCTTCCTCAATGAAAGCCATGCCCTAGTTTCCATTCTGAGGTCAGCATATCTTTAAGGTCTACCGACTGATTTAATTCCGTAGTTTTTTCTACTAGCCAGTGTCTCTCCACAGCTGTTGCCCCTTTCTCATTAGCATTTAGAAAATTCAAAGTTAGTAAAGCATTATGCAGTCTATTTCTGTGGGTCTCTGTTACCCCTTTCTGTTTATTTAACATATTCCTTAGAGTTCGATTTGATCCTTCTATAACTGTCTGCCCTGTAGAGTTTTGAGGTATACCTGTAACATGCTTTATATTATAATAAACAAAAAACTTTTATTTTCTTAGAGATATATGTTAGAGCATTTTCTGTCTTTATTTGTGCAGGTATACTCATGATGGCCATAATTTCTAGCAAATGTGTGATTGCCAAAATCAGTCTTTTCCAGACTCAAAACAATTGCCCACTGAAAACCTGAATATAGGTATCAATAGTGTGGTGTACATATTTTAGTTTTCCAAATTCTACAAAATGGAACGCATCCATCTGCCATATGTACCCTTTGGATTACTTCCTGCAGGTTGTGGTATTTGGTTGTATAAAGAACAAATAGGATATTTGCTTATAATTTCCTTGGCTTGTTGCCATGTGATGAAGAAGTCTTTTTTAAAACCTTTGCTGTTGACATGATTTTTTTTATGAAATTCTGAGGCCTCCAGCACATTTCCATTCAATAGTTGATCAATTTCTTCCTTTTCCTTGTGCTAGAGGACCTGGCAGACCCATATGGGATCAGAAGTGTGTTATGTATATGGGATGATTCCTAGTCCTGATTATTTCTTGTAATTAGATAAATGGTAAAGCCAATGCTTTATCATCTGGTATAGATGCAGAGGTATCAAAATGCAAAACAACTCATTCTGCTTATTGCAATTTAGTAACTATGTTAAGAGGTTCTATAAAATCCATTACTACCATGAGAATGGCATATGATGCTGACTTCTCAACAGACTCATAAGGACTTAAGTCTACTTCTCTTAAATTTATTTGCATCAGTATAGACGGTACGAACTCCAGATATTGGTGTTTTCCATACAATGTGAGGGAAGATTCAATTCTCTTTATAAGTTGAAATCTCTTGCTTATGGTATATTTGTTGTTAATCTCTTCAAAAAACAATTACTGCAAGCTCTTTGCCAGGGTTCACTTTCTTCCCATAAGTTGTCAATTTTATCATTATTAAAAGGTACTACAATTTCTCCTGGGTCTATTTCTGCTAATTGACAAAGTCTCAATTTTCCTTTTAGAATTAACTCAGAGACCTTTTCCACATAAGGCTTTAATTTTTTTACTCTGTTTATGTGGTAAAAAGATTCATTCTAAGATAATATCTTCCCTCTGCATTAGACTTCCAGTAAGGCAATGCTTGGAGGGTAATATGGTCAGCGTGTTCAAAGCTTAAGCTTTGGATCCACATGATCCACATGTGCCTTTTTTTTCTCTTCCACCAAAACTAATTCTCTCTCAACTTTAGCTGATAATTTCTTGGGACTCTTTTAAGTCCTTGTCACCTGCTAAGGTTTTAAACAAATTGCTAAGTTCATTTTTTTATTCCAATATTGGGCCTTAGGTAAAAATATCTCCTAGCAATCTTTGGAAGTCATTAAGAATCTGTATTAGTCTCCTAATTTGCACCTTTTGGAGTCTAATTTTTTGTAAACCTATTTTATATTCTAAAAAATTAATAAAATCTTCTCATATTTTTTCAGGAGCAATTTGTAATCCCCAACAATGCAAAATATCTTTTAATTCTTCAAACATTTTTATCTAAAGTATCTACATTTGAATCAGCTAGTAAAATAGCCACATAATGGTAAACTATAGATTGAGGAAATTGCTTATGTATCATTTCCAGTAGCTGACTTACAAAATTCTGACACAGGGTGGGGCTCTTTAACATTCACTGTGGGAGAATTTTCTATTGATATCTCCTAGCAGGCTGATAATTACTGTAAGTATGCACTGTGAAGGCAAATTTTTCTCTTTTTCTTGTAAAGGTATAGGGAAGAAACAGTCTTTTAAATCAATAGCTATTATATCAAAGTGACCATCCTTTAGGCAATAGAAAAGGCAAAGGAGTGCCAGAGTGTAGAGAACCCATTGGCTGAATTATTACTATTATCAACAGCTCTTAGATCTGTTACTTACTGTTCTCTGTTTTCCAGATTTCTTTTTAACAATAACCACAAATATAGGAGAATTCCAAGTGCTGGTTGATTCTTCAGTATGCTGAGCATTTAGTTGCTCCTGTACCTGCTTTTCTAAAGCCTGAAGTTTCTCTGTTATTAAATGCCTTTGTTCAACCCACACAGGTTTTTCCATCAACCATTTTAAAGGTAGGGCTATTGGTGCCTTTGAAAGATCAACTGCATTTGTGACCTGTTCCTGTATAGCCTGAAGAGTTGGTTTTTTTATAATACATTCTAATATTTTTTCCCCAGAAACATATGTTAATGTATGGTTTGTTTCTGGGATTGGGGGATTGTTAATCTCAGTATTTCATTGCTGTAACAAATCACGTCCCCAGAAGTTCATTGCTATGTTAGCTACATATGGCTTTAATTTTTCTATCTATTCTTCTGGCCCTATATATTCAACCCATCTCGTGCTCTCTTTTACCTGATTGGAGAGTTCCAATCCCTAAAAGCTGAACATTTACCTCCTGAAGAGGCCTATTTGGATGGCACAATTCTGGTGCAATTATTGTTACATCTGCACCTGTGCCTACCAGACCGTCAATGACAACGTCATTTATTTGTATTTTTTAATTTTGGTCTTTGTTCATTTATAGAAGTTTACCAAAATATTCACTTTATGGTTTCTCCTGAAATTTTTGTTCTCTCTTCTATCATGCAGAGCAGTATGGTTTCTTACAATAGACATTAGGTTCTTTGATTGCTCTGGGAAGACTTCTCCAGGATGACAGGAAACAACTGAACTTGATTTGGTATGGGGGCCTTCAAGAGGCCCCTCAAGGAGTTTCCCAACGGCAAAGGGTTACCTTGAATGGTCTTGTTGATCTACATTCATTAGTCCATTGCCTGCTTTTGTCACACCTGCATAATCTAGAAGGGAGAGGCATTCTGTTTGGATTATGCTTAGAAATAACATGGTTTCTGGGAACACCTTGTTTACAGTCCCTTTTAAGGTGACCTTGTTTGCCACAATTGAAACCCTTGATATTTCAATTTTTCCTCAAACCTCTGGAAATCACCTCTCCTATCTAAGCATCATCATGGTCATGAGATTCAATATATCTCAGATCCATTCTTCCAAGGCCACTGATCTTGCCTTTAAAGGCCTAATTATCCTTTTGCATTGAGAATTAGCATTTTAAAAGCCAGAGATTTAATTATTTTATCTAGCTTCTGATTTTGATATCATTCTATTTACTGATGTCAGTCTTTGTAAGAAATCTGTGAAGATTTCTTTTGGGCCCTGTATGACTTTAGTTAATGATTCAATCTTCTTTCCTTCTTTAGTTCTGTTGCAAGCATTCAAAGCTTCGGCACAGCACAAAGCCATGATTGCCTCTCTATATTAGACTAATCTCCTTCTCCAAGAAGTTGATTTCGGGAGACTTCCGTACCTCTAGTTCTACTGTATTATTCAGTGTTCTTAGCTTCTTTGAATCAGGTCCTCCATGGTAATTGTGGATTAGGCTCCAAGACTGCTGTAACCAAATCTCTCCAGTTTTGAGGGATAATTCTATTACAGGTTGACCATGAGTTTAACATTTGCTTCACAAAAGGTGAATGCATACTATATGAGACTATCACTTCTTTAATCTCCTTAAATCTAACATTGCCGCAGGAGTCCAGTCAGCTCTTACAGACCCTCTATCATTTGGCAGTTCCTGTAAGGTTACTGGATATATTAAGGTTGGTTGTTTGAAAATCTTAAGCTGTTCCTCTTTATCCTTATACTGCAACAATGCTGAAATTGGTTCTCCTTTAAATTCCTGTCTGGATTTGAATATGCCAGTGTCCTGTTTTATTAAGTTTTTCTAAGGCCTATATCTTGGCACTCATACCAAATAACTTTTGGTTTTTCAAGACAGGGTTTCTCTGGATCTTTGTAACCTATCCTGGAACTAGCTCTTGATCCACCTGCCTCTGCCTCCCAGGTGCTGGGATTAAAGGCGTGTGCTACCACCACCTGGCCCCAAACAACTTTTTAAGAGATAACAAGAATTATCAAAATGACAGCAAGAATTATCAAAATGATAATTAATAGTGTGTCAATCCCAGTTGATTATACCAAATTGTTCCATTTTAAAGATATGCATTATGTAGTCACACAAAGACCTAACTTTCTCTGTTGTAATTGTGTTTTCCATTCTTTGGTGTATGTGGGGGGGGGACTCTTTAACTAATTCCTTTAATAACTTTAAGAATTCCCAATTTTCTCACCAGAGGCCAGTCCAGAATACTATTAAGTGAGACATCCTTATCTCATTTTCCCCACAGGAAGATTTTACAATAATCTAGAAGAGATAAGGTTTAAAATTGTTTAGTAGTTTTTAGTAGTCATAGTTAGAATAATAGTGTATTACCTTCAACCAAAGTCATACATGAATAAAAAATTAAAGGTTTAGACTTACAGTGTACTAGGTAGCGTAAGCCACATATATATCTAAAATACTGTTTAAACATGTAAACATTGTAAAGAAAATTTTAGTTTTTGAGGTCTCACTATGTAGACAAGGCTGTCCTATAACTTATTATGTAGACCATGCTGTCTGCAAACTCATAGAGATCTCCCCCACCTCCGCCCCATATGCTGGAATTAAAGGCATGCCATCACCATGCCTTGATTCAGTGTTAAAATGATTAATGAACTATTTACATTTTGTTTTCATGCAAGGTCTTTGAAATTCACAAGATACCTAATCTCAGCTACAACTGATTACATTGCAAGTACAGCTTCTATGTTGAGCAGTAGAGCTCTAGAAAGAGCTTACAGTACTGAGTCATGGGCTTGTGCGTCTTTCCCATTTCATCCCTGAGATGCAGCCTCTAAGTGTCATCCTATTGTGGCCTCCCTTTTTTGAAGTTTTATTGATTTTTTTTTTATGTGTGTGAGTGTCTTTGCCTGCATACCTGTTTGTATGTGCACCCACATGGTTGCCTGTTTACCCTCAGAGACCCAAAGAGGAAGTCAGATGCCCTGGGATTAGAGTTTACAGATGGCTGTGAGCCACCACAGGGTACTGGGAACAAAACCCAGGTCCTCTGCAAATAACAGCACATGCTTTTAAACATTGAGCCTACTCTCTAGCCTCTCCTTTTTTTTTTTAAATGAACTTCTGGGGCTGAAAGACGCCTCAGCAGTTAAGAGCCATTGTTCTTATAAAGAACCCACGTGGCAGCACACAACATTCTGTGACTCCAGTTCCTAGGGATCCAGTGTCTTCTGACCTCCACAGCTACCATGCATGTACATGAGGACACATACATACATGCAAACAAGATAGTTAAAATAAGTAAATCTAACAAATAAAATAACAGTGGACTCTGTCTCTAACAGCTTTAGATAGAGCTAAGCAGATTTTGTCAGCTGTGTGATCATGATGTCATGACCTCTACATAGGCCACCGGTCCCAAACATCAGATGGAAATAAATCTCTGTGCTCCGTCATTCTTAAAGTCTTTCTAAATTTTATTCTGTTTGTTACTTAGACTTTGTGTATGCTGATTTTTCTGGCTTTTAGTTGTCTTTTTTGTTTCTTTCACTGTATATCTTGATCACATTATATTTCTCCCAAACTAGTGCTAGTAGCTGTGGGCTTCCTGCCATGCTGTATCTTGGGAAGACTACTCCTGGGTTGAATGTCTTGGTTCTGGGTTTTTCTGTCATAACTTCCTTAGGAAAAAATGTGCCAAAAAAAAAAAAAGAGTGAATCTCTTCCATGCCCGAAACTATCTTTATACTGCCTAAATTCAAGGAAAGCTTCCTGAAACTAACAGCACTAGAGGCAAGGGGGGAATATTCTAGAGGCCAAGGGATCAGGAAGTAGCTTAGAAATGGGAAAGAGTTTGATAGAGCTCCCCACAAAAGTGGTCCAGCCACAAGGGATAATGGAAGAGGCTGAGAAGACAGGGAGCAGCAGCTGGAAGGCACTAGTGACACTGGAACATCTGTCTCATGCGTAAGCGGGCGGGGCTGCCAGTTAGATAGTGTGATGTCCTGGTGCAGCTGCTGAGAGACCAGAGACCGTCTGGTTTCTTCTAGAAACCAGCTATTGGTAATTGACTGTTCCCCACAGTGAAAGCAAAGCCACAGCCCTGCTACCCTGCTCTGCCTGTGTCACTTCCAGTTTTCACTCAGAAGCTACTGAGTGGGGAAACAATTTGGTTTTTATGGCAGCAGAGGAAGTCTAAGCCAGCAGCAGTCCTTTTAAATGTAAATACAATCCAGAGTCATCATGGGAGAGAAGCCAGCAACTTGAGTAGAAAAATAACTAAAAACACAGCCCTCATGATCATGCTGGGCAGTGGAGGCATGGCTTTAATCCCAGCACACGGAAGGTAGAGGCAGGAGGATCTCCATAGACATGGTCTACAGAGCGAGCTCCGGACAGCCAAGGCTACACAGAGAAACCCTGCCTCGAAAAACCAAAATAAATTAAAAAAAACAAAGCAGGATTACAAAGTAGGAGATAGGAATGACCAGGGCACCTTTATAGAAAGAAGTCACAGTAAAAGGACTGAAATCTGAAAACTTCAGTGATAAGTAGGGAAATATAAAGACTTAGGAGACACCGAAAACTAATTCAGACTACTAGAAGCCCCGAAAGAAGAAAATGGCAAAGAAAAGGAAGTGTGTATATGGTGTGTAAAGTGGTTTCCCAGGGAGGAATGAAAGAACACAGATACTTCGAGCACCCAGCACAGTGACTGATGGACGATACAAAGAGGCAGCACGGTGAATTTATATGATCTCAAGGGAAGCTATAAATGCTTGCATGGAGAAAAACATTTTTAAAGAACTACATTTGCCAATATGGCCTGTACTATATAGGAAGAAGCTCAGAAAATTGGCTGTCCTTGTTTAATGCAGTGGTGTTAGGGTTAAAGGCATTGGGGGAAGCTCCTCCCTTTGCAACTTTTGTGTCTTTTGTTAAACAAGACACAAGGAAAAATTGTCTAAATGACTGATTAATGACTTCTCATCCCGCCCTCAGCCTGTCCTTTCAATTTTTGTCAGTGTGAGAGCGTTTGAAGCTAAGTATTTTGAAATTCGTTTTGTTTCCTTGAACTCCATGGCCCACTTATGGAAGTGCGAGAGTGGTTTGCAGCGGTTCAGCTGCCTTCCACGGTGCCGACCCTGGGGATCAAGCTCAAGTTGTCATGTTACCTGCTGGCCCGAAATATCCTTAACAGTATTCAAATACCAGATTGTATTTATGTATTTGTAAATTTTTTACTTGTTTATGCTAATTTAACAGAAATCCCATATCATGTTTCATCAGCCCCAGTACGTCATTGGCTAGAAAAAAACCACTTTATATTCTATGAAACATTACAGAACTGTAACTTAACCATGGTATTTGAGGGGTATGTAGTGATATTTCATTTGTATTTTAATAAATAAAACAACCTGAAGGTCAGAAAAGCAAAACAGTCAACTACTGACTCTTAGCTCTACCTCAGTCTGAAATGATGATCCTGCCTCCAGGATCTCAGAATGAGACTTTGTGTGAGAGCTGTCTCCTCCCATTTTATAATCCTCCCTAGGGCTTGGATTAAAGGCACGCACCACCCTGTTTCTGTGGCAAACTAGTGTGGCTACTGGGATTAAAGGTGTGTGCCACCACTGCCTGCTCTGNATATTTCATTTGTATTTTAATAAATAAAACAACCTGAAGGTCAGAAAAGCAAAACAGTCAACTACTGACTCTTAGCTCTACCTCAGTCTGAAATGATGATCCTGCCTCCAGGATCTCAGAATGAGACTTTGTGTGAGAGCTGTCTCCTCCCATTTTATAATCCTCCCTAGGGCTTGGATTAAAGGCACGCACCACCCTGTTTCTGTGGCAAACTAGTGTGGCTACTGGGATTAAAGGTGTGTGCCACCACTGCCTGCTCTGTAAGGCTGACCAGTGTGGCTGTTTTGCTCTCCTGATCCCCAGGCAAGCTTTATTTATTAAAATACAAATGGAATATCACTACAGGGATGTCTGAATTTAAAGGGTGTTAATGTGAAAGAATATGACTCTTAGTTTATACTTGAGATAGGGTTTCGTCATTCAGCAAAGGGCTTGGTGGTCAAGAGCACTTGTTCTTAAGAGCATGGCATGATGATTCCATTGTCTATAACTCCAGTTTCAGGGAATTAGACACCTCTCCTGATCTCTGTGATCCTGTGTGCATGTGATTGCTCACATATAACTGATGCATGCACAGGCATACACACTAAAACACACAAATGTAGATACTTTCATAATCATAAGTTAGCATTTTTTAAAATGTTTATCTCTGTTTCGAGTACTGTCATTAGAAAATTTGATATTCAGTTGTATATGCATAAAAATACATACATACCGAGCCAGGCGGTGGTGGCGCACGCCTTTAATCTCAGCACTCGGGAGGCAGAGGCAGGCGGAATTCTGTGAGTTTGAGGCCAGCATGGTCTACAAGAGCTACTTCCAGGACAGGCTCCAAAGCTACAGAGAAACCTTGT
>LOEQ01000086.1:924232-940074 GCA_001685075.1 Bramus lutescens | reverse complement strand
CCAAGAAAAAGCCAAAAGAGTAGAAAACAGCATACGCCTCCAGTTCAATTCTTCATTTTACAAGTTGCTTTAGTCATGGCATCTCTTAACAGCGGTAGAACAGCATCTAAGACGATGGGTGACATGGAGAAGGCTGGCCCCTCTTTTCAGTAGGAGGCAAGAACCTGTCATACACCAGAGGCAGGTGCCCCAGTGTTACCTAAACTTTTGATCCCACAGGCAACAATATGTAGGCACATGTGGTCGCCTGGTCCACCCCACCTCCAGATTTCCTTCTCAGACATGGGGTGGGGTGGCATCTGTTTCTCTAAGAGCCAGGTGCTAAGTGTCTTAGACCTCAGGACAAAAAACTGTAAAAAGAGAAAGGGAGTGTGTTTGGGGGGTTCTGGAGTGGTGGGCAGGAAGCCACACATGGGCCCCTCGCTGTTGGCTCTCAGTTCTAGGCAGGAAGGACAGTGGCCAGCAATAAACTCCCACCCCACAGAGGGTAACTGCTGAAAATACTCATTTTTTGGCGCCATTAGGATAGCTCTCACTTTGTGATGTCCTCTTAGTGAAAGGACAGCCAAGGTCCTGGGAGGTCACCCTCCACAGCAACCATGGACAGTGAGTTTAATTGACAAAGGCCCAAGGAGAATCATGTAGGTTTAGGTTGACTCGACTTGTTGACATTTGTTAAACAGGGTTGTAGCTAAGTGGGAGAGCATTCACCTGCCGTTGCCAGTACTTGAATGAAGATAAAAGTGGTTTATTCTTCTGTTCAAAGTTGGAATTTTCAACTTGCTTTGAAGTTAGCATGGCCAGGTCAGAATTTCACCCAAATTACATTACCTCCCTGGACTCCATTGTATACTGGTGAGCACTTGGAACTCTGAATGTAACTATCCACTCCACCCCTGCCCCACACCCTCCATACCCCATAGGCCTTGGAATTAATTGACCAGCAGTCTTTAGAGGTCTAATACCTTTCTGCTTTCTTTCCCTCTTTGAATCAATAAGTACTAAGAACGAGTAGAAATAATTTTCCCTTCAACAAGCCTGTGTTTAAGGCGGAGGGGGGGGGAAGATTTGATACTTAGGTGCTTGTCAGTCCTGGTCCCCAGAACTCACATGGAATGTGGTGCGGTAGTCCCCCTATAATCACAGATTTAGGGGTTTGAATAAAATGGCTCCCATTGGCTCATAGAGAGTGGCACTTATAGGTATTGCCTTGTGGGAAGGCTCTGAGGTTTCATGCTCCAGAGGCTCCGTGTCACTTCCTACTGCCTGCAGATCCAGATGTAGAACTCTCAGCTCCTTCTCCAGCACCATGTCTGCCTGCATGCTGCCCTGCTTCCCACCATGATGATAATGGACTAAACCTCTGAACCTATAAACCAGCCCCAATTAAATGTTTTCCTTTATTGAGAGTTGCATGGTGTCTCTTCATAGCAGTAGAAACCCTGACGAAGGCAACAGCTTTAGGGAGGTGGAGACAGAATGAGACTTATCTTCACAGGGCTGGAATGGCCTGGTGATTAAGAGCACTCGCTGCTCTTGTAAGACGACCTGGATTTCATGCCCACCACCCACAGCAGGTGCCTCGTAACTGCCTGGAACTCAAGTCCCGGGGTGTCTGATGCCCTCTGACCTCTGTGGGCACTGCAAACAGTGTATAAAGTCATGCAGCCCCACATATATACACATAAATAACAGTTTTTAGAAATATTCTTTCAAACCCATACTGAACTCGAGTTGGAAGAGGCGAGTCTGGTCTCAAAACTGAGGCCCGCGCTCCAAAGGAACCAGAACAGTTGAGAAAACTTTATTAGTGGTCTGAGCTTCGCAACCACAGATGCTAGCTTAAGAGAGCGTTTTCAGAGATGGGACACACAGACTGTGTGGTAGTGAGAGACCCCCCAAACAAAACACTCCAGGGGCTTCGGTTTCCTGAGCCTTGAAGAGGTGGATGCTGCAGTGTGTGCTCGGCCACACAAGGTTGCTGGGCATGTGGGGGAACCCAAGAGCCGTTTCTAGAGAGGATTCTGTAGAGCCTGGTGTCTGTTCAACAGTGAAGAAAAGCTTCGTTGGTGGTATTAAAGAGGATACAGAAGAATATAACCTGAGAGACTACTTTGAAAAGTATGGCAAGATTGGAACCATAGAACTATGGAAGCCAGGCAGAGTGGGAAAAAGAGAGGATTTGCTTTTGTGACTTTGGATGATGTAATAGTTAATTGCATAACTGTGGAGTGCAAAGGGCCCCTTCTAAACTCTAAACGAGAGATGCGGTCTGTGTGGTCACAGAGAGGTTGTGGAGGTGGATCAGGCAATTCTATGGGTCATGGAGGAAACTCTGGAGGTGGTGGAGGTAATTTTGGTCATGGTGGAAACTTTGGTGGAAGAGGAGGCTATGGTGGTGGAGGTGGTGGCAGCAGAGGGAGTTATGGAGGTGGCGGTGATGGATGTGATGGATTTGGAGGTGATGGTGGCAGCTATGCCAGTGGTCCTGGTGACAGCAGAAGAGGAGGCTATGGTGGTGGTGAACCAGGCTATGGAAACCAAGGTGGTGGATATGTTGGTAGAGGATATGACGGTTACAATGAAGGAGGAAATTTTTGTGGAGGTGACTGTGGTGGTGATGGGAACTGTAATGACTTTGGTAATTATAGTGGACAACTGGAAGGGAGCAGTTTGGGCGGAAGACGCTCAGGCGGTCCCCGTGGTGGTGGCTATGGATCTGGTGCTGGAAGCGGTGCATATGGTAGCAGACGTTTTTCAGAAAGCAGCAGAAAAGGGCTGCGCTTCTAAGTAGGAGAGAGAGCGAGGAGTTACCAGGAAAGCCGCGGGTTTCTTTGAGACAGCTGTCCTAAATGCATCGGAGGAACTGTGAAAATCCACCACAGAAAGAGCGCTGACCCACAGTCAGAAAAGCTCCTGCAGCTTAAGCTTGAGACCCTTGTTGCTCAGGACCGCCACAGCCACAGTCTGCAAAAAGTGCAGCTGTTGATTAATGCGAGGCAGTAGATGTGCAGTCCTGAGGACTTTCATCTGTTGTAGCTTTGTCTTTTCTCTCTCTTTTCATTACAACAGGTGTATTGCCCTGGAAACTGTGTTAGTAGTACTAGGAATAAAAAATTAAGAAATTTTTCACTTAAAAAAATTTTTTTTTCAAAAGAGACTAGTCATGTCGGTGAGCTGTTGGTTTAACTTCAGGATCTTACCTCAGCGAGCAAGATGGAAGGTGTTTGAAATTGACTTCCAACATCAACCCTGGGCACTACACACAAACACATTTACCCCCATGTACACCTACACCTATATATCTGCAAACATGCCTACACACACATACATACCATACGTATGCATGCTCACGCGCATACACACACACACACACACACACACACACACACACACCTGTCAAGGGAAAAGAAAAACAAAAGTTATCAGTATGCTGAAGGTCATGATAGATATGGCTGTTTGTTTTGAGTGTCCCAAAGAGACACATCGGGACAGACAGGACCTTGAGTGAGACATGACCAGGGTGACCTCGAACTCACAGAGATCCCCCTGCTTCTGCCTCCAAGTGCTGGGACTAAAATGCCACCATGACTTTAGGAATAATGACAACAGGAGGAGCCGTAGCACATGGGGACCTCAGTCTTCTTCTGACGATTTGTCAAGCTGAATGTTTATGAAGTGTGTGTGTGTGTGTGTGTGTTGCTGGGGATGGAACAGGTCTTTCTTTGCACATGCTAGGCAAAAGAATCCACCTCTCATCTAGGTCCAGGTGGATTTACACTTATTTTTTATTTTATTTTATTTGGTTTTTGAGACATGGTTTCTGTGTGTAGCCTTGGTTTGGTTGTCCTGGAACTAGCTCTGTAGACCTGGCTGCTCTTGAACTCACAGATATCTGCCTGCCTCTGCCTCCTGAGTGCTGAGATTAAAGGTGTGTGTTACTACCACCACTGGGCTTGATTTATACATTTTTTTATTGACAGCATTACACTTAAGAAAGCCATAATCTGGGGTACTGCAGGTGCAACTTAGTGAAAGAAGCTTGTTTAGCTGTGCAGAGCTGTTGGCTTGATCCCCTGTCATAAGCAGGAAGGCAGGAGGACACAGTCCTGCTGTGGGGAGTCACACCTATCATCCCAGCACACTCGGGAGACAGGAAGGAGAATGGTAAGTCGCCCAGCCTGAGCTACATATTAAGATCCAAGCTATTCTGGGCTATAAAGCAAGGCCTGGGTGGGGATAGGACACTCAGTCCATAAACATCTGTCTTATCTACTTAAACTTTATTGCTGGGTGGTGGTAGCACATGCTTTAATTCCAGCACTCGGGAGGCAGAAGCAGGTGGATCTCTATGAATTCGAGGCCAGCCTGGTCTACAGAGCAGGTTCCAGGACAGGCAGGGCTGTTACACAGAGAAACCCTGTCTTGAAAAACAAACAAAAAGACTTTATTTATTTGTCTGTGTGTTTCCTTGCATGAGTGTGTATGCACCAAGCTTGTAGCAGCCTTCAAGGCTAGACTAGGACACTGGATCTCCTGCAACTGGAAGCAGTTGTGAACCACTGTGTAGGTGCTGGGAACCCAAACTCTTGTCAAACTCACTGCAAGAGCAGTGAGTGCTCTTAACCACTGAGCCATGATCCAGCCCTGATTTACATGTTTAAATCCCCAGTAGCGACTGAAAGGTCCTTTCAGGATTGAACCGTCTGGACCATGTTCTGAACCCCCTGCTATAAAGCTCCTATTTCTCCCAGGAATGGGGGCACCAGTGTGCCCCCAAACAGCGCTTTAGAGAGTATGGCCTCAGAATAGTTGAGAAACTAAACACTGTGTTTTTATATTTTGGAAAGTTGGGAGGAGACGCGAGTGTGTAGTAGTAAACCAGGGTGCTTTCTTCCTTGACCCTCCATGGTTCCTGAATCTTAAACGACGGCCTCACCTCCTATTTTCCATCAGTCAATAGCAGTTAGAGACTTTTATGTACCTAGAGCAAATGCTTTTGTTGACTTAGTCTTCTTACGACACCAAGTGTCCTGAGATGCCAGTGGCGCCACAGCCAGCCTGGACGCTGAAGAGGAACACACTGACATGTAAGGATGCTTTAACCTTTAAAAAGGGTTGAACAAACATCATGTGACTTTCAGTTCATTTCAGTTCTCTTTGAATGACCATAATATAATTTATTCTCAAATCCCAAGCACTTTGAAAGATCAAAAGAGACACTAAAAATAATTAACAATGTTAACAGATATTCGACAGAAATGACCTCGGACTCACACAGGCAAATTAGGTCTCTGGTTATCCTATCTGTCTTAAGATAAGGAGAAAAACAGAGTGTTGTTCCCCACAGCTTTTCCAGTGACCTCAGCCTCACCTTTCCAACCCACTCTGATAGCTTGTCACTGAGCTATATGCCCCTTTATGGAGACATTTAATACTGGCATCTGTACACACTTTCCTCAGGCTCATGAGCTACTCAGTTGTACCAAGCTGAGTTGCATTCTTCTCTTCCTGGCTACTTAAAGGCCATGTATTTCCGGTTAGCTAATCTCCACTACAACTGTAGGAGCTCGCATAATCCCAGCCTGTTCCTAGTGCCTGCGATTCCAGCACTCAGGAGGAGAAACCAGGAGGACTGAAAGCTCAAGGCGTGCATGGGAGCCGGAGCAGCGCTGACTCGATGGTTAGGAGTTCTTTCTGTTGTTATGGAGCGTCCAGCAACTCACAACTGACTGTAACTCCTGCCCCAGGGCATCTGACATCCTTTCTGGCTTCTTTGGGCTCTTGCACAAATGTAGCATATACTCTTCAGATGCAAACATATACATTGTAAACAAAAATAAATCTTTCAAAAATGCTTTACAGTCGAGCATGGGATACATAGTAAGATACTATCTCGAAACAAACAGAAACAACACACACATGTTTTTGGCTCTGAGTATTAGTGGGGGAGTTTCCCTAGTGTGGTCAAAACCCTGAGTTCAACCCACAACACCACAATAAATATTAAAAATGCCCATATACATTAAGTGTATATGGTCCCATTCATTGTTTTTTCTGCATTCCATCTAGACATTATGGTTGATTTAAAACAAGACCAAACAGAAGAGCAAATTGCTATAAGTTAATGCTCTTTGTACACTGTTAAGATTTGTCACTCATTGGTTTAATAAAATGTTGATTGGTCACTAGCCAGACAGGAAGTATTGGCAGGGCAACCAGACTAAGAGAATTCTGGAAAGAAGAAAGGCAGAGATGCAGTCACAAGTCAGACACAGAGGAAGTAAGATGAGAATGCTGCACTGAGAAAAGGTACCAAGCCATGTGGCTAAATATAGACAAGAATTATGGGTTAATTTAAGTTGTAAGAGTTAGTTAACAATAACCCTGAGCTAATAGACCAAACAGTTTATAATCACTATAAGCCTCTGTGTATTTCTTTGAGACTGAATGTCTGCAGGACTGGGCAGGACAGAAACTTCCATCTACAAATGGCACCAAACATTCAGCAACTATACCCACATAAAACCTGAGAGAGCTTGGGAAGGGATTCTAGACACAAAAGAACAGAGTTAAGCACAGTTTCTTGGTAGCGGCACTTTTCTCAGGTGGGCTCTGTTTGCTAAAGGCAAGCAGATATGAGACTCTTTTAAGAGAGGCTTCTTGACTCAGTGTTAGTGGCAAAAACCTCACATCTCTTTTAAGAGGTCCTGCCACCAAATACTTAAATAGTGTTGGTTGTGGCATGGACCTAGAAACTCCACAGAGTTGTAGCAATAAACATGACTCCCATTTGTACCTCTGCCATGAAGCTAGACTCTCAGGAAGCTAAGGAATGGACTGGAACCAAAGCTGCAACTTTAATCCTAGCCATGCCAGTTAGCAGATTCATGTGCTCAGAAAAAAAAAAATATATATATATATATATATGGTAAAGACATATTCAGATGGAAAAGAAACCTATAAAGGGTTTATAATGTGTTTAAAAATATACACAGGCCTCTCAAAATAAAAGAAAAAGGATAGAGAAAGTCCTTAAGAAAAGAAATAGAGTAGCAGGGATGGTGGCACACACCTTTAATCCCAGCACTTAGGAGGCAGAGGCAGGCGAATCTCTGTGAGCTCGAGACCAGCCTGGGCTACAGAGTAAGGTCCGGGACAGACAAAGATACACAGAGAAACCCTGTCTCAAAAAATAAAAAAATAAAAATAAAAGCAATAGAGTTTTTTTTAAAAACCACATAAAGATGAAAAATACACAGGGAATCTGAATACTGTATGTTATTGTGTTGTCTTTGAATTGTTTGACTTCTGAGGAAGGAGCAACACTGCTAAAAGACATTTGATTATAAATGTTGCTGTATTAATCCAATTATATATTTTGAAAATGACTTTACTTCAAAATTTAAAGATATGTTACTTTGGAGAAGAGGTTTTGCTTTGGTTTCCACAGGAAATGAGAGGCTATGGATTAATTCTTGGTTAAGAAAAATAAGATTTGATCGAGGAAGACCCCCTGAAAAATCTCCAATGGGAACAGATGGCTCAGATGATCCAACACTTCAGAGCACCTCTGTTGCAGTTTCTTCTGAGTTCTGCATCTAGAACAGCTTCAAGACTGCTGGCTGAGATGATCGAGCCTCACAGAATACTCCAGTCAGGACTTTTCCATAATCCTAAATTTTCTTTGAGCTCCCTTAAGATTACCAGCAACCCCAATCAGCAGAAAGTAGCCTAGAAAACTATGCCCACATTCCCAAAAAATAGATTATGGATGTTTGCCTTTGTTTAGCATGTTGGTTACAAGTTGTTATAGATAATGATCAGGGAAAAAAAAGCTAAACAAAAGAGATTAGATTCAGGGTCTTGTTTTGAAAAGAAAAAGAGGGAAATTCTGTGGGATAATGCTCTTCTACACTGTAAAGATTTATCACTTGTATTGGCTTTATAAAACACTTACTGGCCAGTAGCCAGGCTGGGAGTATAGACGGGGCAGCCAGACTAGGAAAATTCTGGGAAGAGAAAAGACAGAGATGCAATCACCAGTCAGACACAAAGAAAGCAAGATGAGACTGCCAAACTGAGAAAAGGTAACAAGTCACATAGCTAAACATAGACAAGAATTATGGGTTAATTTAAGTTTATAAGAGCTAGTTAATAATAAGCCTGAGCTAATAAGACAAACAGTTCATAATTAATAAAATTATATTATATTATTGAGGGTTTCTTTGGGACTGAATGGTTTTGGGACTGGGCGGGCAGAAACATCCATCTACAGCAAATAACTCAACTTTGCCCCACTCTGATCTTTCCTAATCAATACTCTACTCCTCAGAGCCTCACTCTCTATTTCTCTAACAGAACCTGTATCGTTATGTTCTTTACTATTCTATCATCTTCTGGTTAGGGGACCACGCCAATAAAGGGAAGAAGAACTAGACAGGTTTTTTTGTTTGTTTTCTTTTTAGTAAGTATCATGTTGCCTGGTGCAACAGCCAATGCACAAAACACCCTTCACAGTCTGTCTAAACGCATACTTTCAAGTGCGGCACCAAGAGCAGCAAGGGTCCCTGTGTGCCAGACAAGTGCTCTACCACCGAGCTGCACACCAGCCCTAGGGAATTTCCCAGCTACAAGCTGCTGCGTTTTCCCACGTTCCCTCACTGTCGCTGAAGTATGATGAGTCCTCATTACTTACAGACTTTCTACTTGTGAACTTCGTTACAGTAAAGTTCATTTGTAGCTTAAGAACATTCATTGCATCCTAGGTCCTCGGGGCTGAGGTCCGTGCTGATGGGGGCAGGGGCTGGAGGGCAAGAGGGAGTAGGGGTTGGTGTCTTGCACAGAGTGAATATGTGCTCTCCTTGGTAAGTTTGGAGTCACCTTTTTTGCACTTTAATGCATTTTTTGCATAAAATTTGGACCTTGGAAACAAAATGAAGCATGTAAAATTATTTTTCTATTACACTTGACTTTTTTCTCCATCAATTCTGTGTTTTGCTAGTGGTGTCACTGTTTAAAATGGTTGCCAAGTGTAGTGCCGAGTGCTCTCTGATGTTCTCAAGCACAAGAAGACAGTGCTGTGTCTGGTGGATGAAATACGTGTATCAGATCCACTCCACGCAGCCACAAAGTAAAATGGTGCTGGCCTTGCACTCACTGCATTAATGAACCCACAATCTATGTTGCCTTAGATTTCTGTTGCTGTGACAAGGTACCCTGTCAAAACAACTCCATGGATAAAATGTTTGTTTTGGTTCAGTTTCAGAGGGATGGTTTCCTTCATGGTGAGGAAGACATGGTAGAAGGAGCATTGCATCCGGATGCAGGAAGCAGAACATGAAAGGAAGTGGAGCCAGGCTATACAGCTCCTAGGCGTCCTCACCTTCTAAAGGTTTCAAGGTGTTTCCAAACAGCGCCACCCACTGGAAAGAAAGTGGTCAAATACCTGAGTCTATAAAGAATATTTCATGTTCGAACCACAAAATATATATCTTGTCAGCCGTTCAGTGATGGTGCACTCCTTTAATCCTAGCACTCAGGAGGCAGAGGCAGGGGGATCGCTGTGAGTTTGAGGCCAGAGTTTCAGGAGAGACAGAGTGGTTGCACAGAGAAACCCTGCCTCAATAAAACAACAAAAATACGTACACGTACACACACAAAACAGGGTATGCATGTATGTATGTATGTATGTATGTATGTATGTATGTATGTATGTATGAACTGATCCATCAACTGATATATTGACAAGACATTGTATCTGGATATTTGGAGGAACCTAAGCCTGCTTGTCTTCTAGGCACAAATGTTCAACTCAAGATAGCCAGAAACTTCATAGGTAAGCAATGCAAAACATACTATTTAGCATTGCCCAGTCTGAAATATTAGAATTAATTTGTACATTAATATGACATGCTATTTTGAGCAGTGACAAGACTCTACTAAAATATTATTCATTCCATAGTCACTAAACACATTAATGCCCACTTAGAACATTTTGTTTATTCTAGAACAGTCAAAGCCAGTCTATAAATAAGTGATGACTACAACGTAGTTCGATGTGGCTCATATGTATGATGATGTCACTGCCCAACTTCTCCATACAATGATCCACTGGAGTCTCAGAAACAACCCAAAAAGCCTATTTTTGTCACTTCTTGTGGTAGAAACGATGTATTTAGAATCACAATGCATTGAGAATGATGGCACATTGCCAGAACCCAGGAGGCAGAAGTCAGAATGCTGAGGGTTTAAGGCCAGCATGAGGCGGCATAACCCTGTCTCAACACACCCGAACACCAAGCTGAACAAAACCAGAAATGGCATCTCACATGTGACATATGGTACACAGGTATCTTTCCTAGGCCAAAGAAGCACGGGACAGAGGGAGGCCGTGAAATTAATAATTAATTTCCTTTTTTTTAAGACAGGGTTTCTTTCTCTGTATGGCCTTGGTTGTCCTAGAACTTGCTCTGTAGAGCAGGCTGGCCTCAAACTCGCAGAGATCTGCTTGCCTCTGCCTCCCGAGTGCTGGGATTAAAGGTGTGTGCCATCACCGCCTGGTTTACTAATTTCCTTCTTGAGGAAAAAAGATATTTACTATTAAATGGCACAGTGTTCTGAGTTTATTTACAAAGAATTATTAATCCTCCTAAACAGCTCATTAAATCCCTCAAAAATAAATTCCTTTGCAATATGGAGCAGAAAGTCCATAAGCTGAGTGTTCCTTGAGGAGCAATAGAGAAAGAGTCAAGAGCCCAGATTGCTTGCTCTCTCTCCCCCAAGCCTGTGGTGTGTGTGGGTGTGTGGGTGTGTGTGTGTCCTGAGTGTACATGGGTGCATGGTAGCCAGAAGTCATTATTAGGTGTCTTTCTCAATCAATCATTCCCCATCTTTTATTTATTTGGGATAGTGTCTCATTATATAACCCTATTGTACTCATTAGATAGACCAGGCTAGACTCAAACTCACAGAGATCCACCTGCCTCTGCCTCTTGAGTGCTGGTTTTAAAGGTGTGCACCATCACTGCCCAGCAGTCTACTTACTTTTTGGGGCAGTCTCTCAGTGAACCTTAAGCTCAGTGAGTCGGCTAGACTGACTGACCAGTAAGCCCCAAGCTTCTCATGTCTCTTCTTCCCCAGTGCTGACATAACAGGCCTGTGCCCCAGCTCCCTGGTTTTGGGGGTCTGGGGATCTGAACTCAGGTCCTCACGCTTGCACAGTAAACACTGTGCTAACTGAGACAACTCTCTACTGCCTGCATCGAAGAGTATGTACATGCTTTTCATACCTCGTGTTTGCAAAGACGGTTGGCTTTATCATTGGTTGACATTAAAAATAAAAAAAGAGAATGTTAAAGTCCCTAGACCTTGTCACAAATGTGCTCCACTGTCTGGTGTGGTGATGCTGTACTTGCTGTTCACTCTGGCTTTGGGCATGATCGATCACGAATCCCCCACACACAGAGGAGGAAAACTGAGGATGGAGACTTTGCAAAGTAGGTGAGGATGAATGGGATGCTAACTCCATTGCATAAATAACACACATTTTTCCTCTTTTCAGCTTCTCATGACTTGAATTTCCCAGGGAACAGTGTAAATTACATGAGGGCACACACTGCTAATACATCTTTTAAAGTTTCTTCTTTGCTATGTAGTCTTCAAGGACCTGTCTTCCCATCATTAGACAAGCAAAACAAAGAGACAGAAATGACACCATCAAGAAGACCAAGAAATTCAGACAAAAAACCAAAATCAAACAATATTGAGTTCTAGTAAGCATAAAGAAACATATCTGAGAGCCCAGGAACTTGGAACTCTTAACCATATCCTATATACAAATCAGTTCATCTCATTAAATGTCCCAGGCTCTGATGACTGGGATGGGATGGGATGGGGTGAGGACTGTACCAACCTGTTGTGGTTGGAGTAATCCTCTTCCATCTCCTCCTCCCAGGCAGATGAGTGTCTGGGTCTGCTGGGGGAGGTCTGGCAGGCTCTCTGCTTCCACAGACTGTTCCCAAACATGGACCCGATGAGTGTCTCATTTCATTTTATTTATTTAGGGATTTTTTTTCTTCTTTCAAGACATGGTTTCTCTGATGGCCATGGCTGGCCTCGAACTCACAGAGCCCCACCTGCCTCTGCCTCCCTAGTGTTGAGACTAACAGTGTGCACTAACAACATTCAGCTCCCTCTTTCCTTCCTTCATTTCTTTCTTCCTTCCTTCCTTCTTTCCTTCTTGTGAGACAGGGTTTCTCTGTGTAGCCTTGGCTATCCTGGAAGTATAAATTCTTGGACACCTTTAGAGAAAGCTGACTCTCCTTCTCCCAGAAGCCATCAGCTGACAGCAGCTCCTTGGCTGCTCCCTGCTTCATTGTTGGTTGGTGGGTTCATGCACCTCTTCCCGCTCCCTCCTGCAACTGTTGGCTGGTGGGTTCACGGACCTCTTCCCGCTCCCTGATGCACTGTTGGCTGGTTTCATCTTTGCAGGTCTTGTACAGGCAGCCACAGCTGCTGTTGAGACATCATAAGTTCAAAGGTTCTGCCATGTCCAGAAGACACTGTTTTGCCCTGGCTTTTGTTGACCTCTGACTCTCAGAATCTTTCTGTCCCCTCTTCTGATATAAGTGGCAAGCATCTTGTGTCATGACCAACATTTAAATGAAGAAATTGATTTTAAATTTTTTTTGAGGTACTCTGGGTGGAACCCAGGGTTTTGTGCCTGCTATGGGAGTGTTCTACCACCAAGTGAGACTCCTAGGCAAGAATGGGTTTGGCAAAACTGTTTCATATTTAAGTTTAGAGCTGGGGATGCAACTGGTGAAGTGCTTGCTTCACATGGATGAGGCCCAACATCACTACTACAAAAGAAAATTCATGTTAGCTTTTGCATTGGGTAAATGGATCATACCAATCAAAGGTACAGGTTCCTATGGGGAGCTTTCATCTTAAAGCTCAAGAGAAATTCAAACTCCATCCTGCTGTTACAGTAAACTGGGTTTTGAGCACTCAGAGTCATTGGCAGAGAGTACCAGAATCCAAACTTGCAATATTCTGCCCACTATATTTATGTTATGGCTTCTGTGGATGATCTGCCTAAATGCTTTGTTTCTTAATGTGCTTAAAGCCTCCCTCCATACAAAGCTCTGTTTCTTGTGGAAAGTCCTTCGACTCCTGAGTTTGCTGCATTCTCTTGTCTGATGGAAAGAAAACGGAAGCTGGCCCTTGTACCTATTGAGTGCTGAGTCTTCTTGGAGATGTCCTATGCCAGGTGTTCAGGGCCTCTGTCTAGAGAAACCTGAGTGATGAACACTGGCGTACTCATTGACTATGTGCTTGGCTACTCACTCACTCCAGGACACAGGAATCGCCTGGATCCTCTTGTAAAGATAAGACCATGGCAGTTTGGACTTCCTCATGGAAACCAGTAGGTTTTTCACAATACTTAGCATGTAACAGATCCCACAGTAACCAGGTATGTTGCCAGAAGCCTATAATTCCAGTGATGGAAGCTGAAGTCATGAGTTCAAAGACAACCTCAACTTCATAATCACATTCAGTCTCAAAAACCAAACCAATCAAACAGAAAGCCTAGCATACAGCTGGAGCTCAGGATAAACGTATCTACTGAGAAGCATCATTTTTTTTTGCTGATCAAATATAGTTGTCTCTTGTGGTCTTGGGGATTGCTTCCACTACCCTTGAGGTTGCTAAAATCTTTGAGTGCTCAAGAGCCGTATGTAAAATGGCGTGGCATTTGCGTATAACCTGAGCAACTGTTCCCATAAGATTCTGTTAGGTCCAGACTACTTATGATATACAATGTGATCTACTTATGTAAATCTATGTGCAAGTACACACACATGTGCGTGTGTATACATGCACACACACAATTTAAAAAAAAAGTCAGGGCTGTAGAGTTGGCTCAGGATTAGGAGCGGAGGACCTGAGGGTGACTCCTAGCACCCACATCTTGAGGCTCCCAGTGGTCTGTACCTCCAGCTCCAGGGGCTCTGACACCCTCATGACTTGCTTCCCAGCTACTGAACTCATGTACACAAGTCTAAATAAGCACACATATACATAAATATCTTAATAAAAATTAATTCTTATTTTTTTAAAAAAGGAAAGTTGTAGAGGAACATAATTTGTGTGTTGCCTCCTAACTTTCCCTTTACTCAGTTTCTATTTCTAGACCACTATGACCCCATGACACCCAATGGACAGGACGGAGGTTAGAACAGGAGTGACAGAGAAGTCACACAGATCGCCTTACAATGGACAGCCTTTCATCTCTGTTATTTCTTCCCCAGCGTGGTTCTTTTGAAGGCTGGGATGACTTCAGTCTGTGATTTTGCATAATCTTCCCCTGCGAAAGTTCATGAACGGATTATGTCCTCATATGGTACAGTTTGCTACTTTCGGAATTTTCTTTCTTCGATTTACAAATCAACAGACCCAGCAAAGCCATCAAAGCGAAGCATTTGAGAAACTACCAGTGGCTTTGCTTAGTTATGTTAAAACATAGTCGAGTTTACGGGTCCCTCAAAGCCAACAGTGTCCTGTTAGGGCACAGGTACTGCGCGGAGCCTGCCTGCCAACCGGGACTTGTAGGAGCAGCAACCAGTCTCAAAGGAAGAGCTCCCTCTACACCGCTAGAATACCTCACCTTGGTGGTGCTGTAGTAGCCCAGAATCACTCTTGAGGTGATTCTCCTGCCTCAGCTTCCCAAGTGAACCGCCACGCCCTGCGGCAGCTGACCTTATCACACTCTCTGTGTCGTTACATCAAACTGGAAAAAAAATTGGCAGAGACTCCTGTAACTTTTGATTAGGCAGAAAACATGAAAGAGGAAGGAGGGAAAGATGAAAGGGAGGGGTGGAAGGGACGGAGGGAGGAAAGCACCAGCAGTGTCCGAACTATTCAGAGCAAACACAAGACACTAGTATAATAAATAGCCTTAAAAAAAAATGTTCGTCCACACATGCGTGGGGGCGGGGCGTGTCAGAGGTTGATGGATTTCCTCTAGTCCATGTCTCTCTTACGTTTTTGGGACAGGGTCTATCAGTGATCCTGCAGCCCCACGGATCCTCCTGTCTCCACCTCCTTAGCTCTGGGATTACAGATTTGTGACACCTTGCCTATCTTTTTGTGTGAGTGCCAGGGGATCCGAACTCATGTCTTCGTGTTTGCACAGTTTTGCTGTTGTTGTTGTTAATGGACTAAACCATCTGCCTTTAATACTGACAGAAAGAGAGACGTGCGAGCAGGTCTTTCAACCCTAGAGTAGCCCGTGACAGTTTGCTGCTGCAGGGAGACCAGCTGCAGAGGCCCCTGCCCCGCTGCAGCCCGAACCTTCGGAAAGTTCAAGGCGCGCACTGGGAGAGCTCATGCGCGCTTAACTATCCCCCAAGTCCTTAAAGGTTGTTGGGAAGGTGGCAGTGTGGACTCAGAGGAAGAAATCCAAGCCGAGTCCCCTGCTTAGGTCCCCCGGGGGAACTGACGGAGCGGTCCTGGGCTCTCTGCCGGAGGGAGGCCCCGGGGGTCTAGGTTGGGACTGTCCAAACTCGCTGCACTTCCGGAGGGCCTGGGGGCGCCTGGCTTGGAAGGTGAGAGGCGGAGCTGCTGGCGGCTGGGAAGGGACCAAAGGAATAAGTAATTGGAAATTCTGTAACCGAGAACCCTGTGCCTAACCCTTTGGCTCCCCCCCCCAAACCCCCTGCGGAGAGTCGAAGGGCCGAGAGACGGTGCAGGGAAGAGTCACGTTTCTGAGAGGGAAGTGAAATAAAGAGGGCGGCACCCGGGGGGACCTGTGCGTCATTGAGGGACCGCGGAGCGGC
>LOEQ01000086.1:881781-895994 GCA_001685075.1 Bramus lutescens | reverse complement strand
GAGAGAGAGAGAGAGAGAGAGAGAGAGAGAGACTGTCTATCTGTCTCTATGTGTGTTGTACATGCTTGAAGAGGCCAGAGCGGGCATAGAATCTCTTGGTTGTGAGTTGCAGATATTTGTGAACTGTCCTTTGTGGGAGCTGGGAACTGAACTCGGGTCCTCTCTCCTCTTAATCTCTAAGTCATCTCTCTCCAGCCCTGTATCCGTATCTGAACATCGTTACTATGGTAGCTGCATTTCAATGAGAGGCCTATTGTGGAGTTTCATGCCTGTAATCTCAGCATGTGGGAAGCAGAGGCACAAGGACTGTGAGTTCAAGGACCCTGTCTAAAACAACGCCTACCCGGGAAATATTTCTTGACCTTCTTTATCTGGCAGGCTGGCTATTAGCTACTTGTCGAAGCATAACACAAGGAAGACACAGTCTTCAGCTCATTTGAGATCCTGTTAAGCCGTCATGGCAGGGCCTGTGAGGGACGCTCTGGATGATGGGAAGTAAGGGCTTGCTGAATCCTGACCATTTGTCTAGGGTCAGGTTCTGTTTATCAAAGTTTAGACATATGTGTAGCTTCACAAATCAGTCGGTTTTATGAGGTCTAGAGGCAAGGAGAGTGACGACATTTTTTCACTGCCTCGGAGGTAATTTACTGTCAATGCTTTTTGTTTTTCTTCCTGTGCTAAGGACTGAGCCCAGGGCCTTGGTGGTGGGAGGCAGGTGCTCTACTCCTGAGCCCTGTCTCTGGCTCATGTGAGCACTCGCTGAGCCTAGGACTTTAACCTTCTTATCTGGTGTCTTCTCGTTATGGAAGGTGAAGTTGCCACTCCCTTTGGTCCATGGCACGGCTGTGTTTTCCAGTTACACCATGTGGTTTGCACCACCAATATTCGTGGTATACGATGTAGTAACCACGTAGAATTTTATAGCTGTGCCCCATAGTGCACTATGGATTCCTTAGAGTTAGTGATTGTACCGTCTTTCTCCTTTGCTTGGTTTTCAATGCTCTTATCCCTACATCATCCCAGACTCGTCTCTGGCTATCTTTATGTCTTCTGCTCTGTCAGGCACTGCAGCAGATACCCTGGCTGAAGAGATTCTTCAGGCATCTTCTCACCCACCCCACTGTGACCAACCCTCCTCTTCTGTCACCCTGGGTTCGGGACTCCCCTCTCTGCACTGGAATCTGGTTCATTTCTTCATCTGGCTTGAACACAGCCTCCAGTTGCTGCTTTTTTTTCTTTCTTTTTCCCCTTTGAGATAAGGTCTCAGATAACCCAGGCTAGCCTCAAACTTGCTGTGCTGCTAAGAATAGCCTTGAACCTCTGGTCCTCCTATGTCTGTCTCCCAAGGGTTTACAGCCACAAGCCAGAAAGCCTGATTCATGAGGTTTTGGAAATAAGCTCAGGGCTTTGTTGCATACAGGGCAAGTAGTCTACCCCTGAGCTACAAATATCCCTACCCTCCAATATGTTCATGAAGGGATTATGTGGGGGGTGAACTTTTGTTTTGCATATATGTAATGTGTGTGTGTGTATGTGTGTGTATTTGCAGAAGTGGAGGCACATAATTTTTTCTCAGAATTTTTAAGACAATGCTTAGTTTTCCTGTGGGTTTCAATATTACTGTTACCCAGTCTGAAAATTCTTGATTCCATTTTTTTATGCTTTGGGGGTGGTCTTTGGCCCTCCCTTTTTAGTTGCCATATTAATGGGATGTTACACGAAAGGGAAGAGAATGTTTATTTTCTAGTTGCTCATTAGAAGGCGAAGCACACTTGCAACCCAACATTTGGACGGCTTCAAGAGAGGCATTGGAAGTTTGAGGCCAGTGTGGTTTACACAGTGAGCCCATGTCTCGAGAACAAATGCTTGCTTCTCACTTTGTGGTGTCATTCACTTCCTGGCTTTAGAGAGTACAGTATGTACGTGAAGCATTAATCTAATTTATCTTAATCTATAAAACCAGGAGCCAGATATGGGGCAAAGACCTGGACGATCAGGGAACCAGGAGCAGTGGCAGTTGCTCCTTTCTCCTTCCTGCATCCAAAATAGACTGAGATCTCGGCTACACCCCCTTTATCACTTCCTGTTTCCATCTCCCAAGTGCTGGGATTAAAGGCTTGTGCCACCACTGCCTGGCCTCTATGGTTAACTAATGGCTAGCCCCACCCTGACTAGAGGTCCGTTCGAAATAAACAGTCTTGTGTTTGTTTTGTAGTCACAATCCTGAAAGATTGCATTTTTTGGGGGTGGGCGGAGTTTGAGATAGGGTCTCACTGCGATCAGTTGGCTGATCTGAAACTTACTATGTAGACCAGGCTGGCTTAGAATTCAGAATTCTCTTGCTTCTGCCTCTGAGTGCTGAGATGCTAAGTGTGCACCTCAATACCCAGACGCCCTTGTGTCTTATTTTGTTTCGTTTCTTTTGCTCAAAGACAGGGTTTAGTTAGTTTAGTGATTTTGAAGATAACTCCCCCCAGTATCTTTATTTATTTATTTTTAATTGAACTTCTTTATTGATTCTTTGAAAGTTCCACATCGTACACCCTGATTCCATTCACCTCCCGGTCCCCCATATTTTTCCCTTACCTCTGTAGCACCTCCCCCAAAGAAAACAAAACAGAACAAGCAAGCAAACAAAAACAAGAGCAAAACAAAACAAACCTCTTCACTTCTTCATCTTTCCTGCCTCTCCAACACCTCTCCGTTCATCCTGGCACCATTGGGGACCCTCCGTGTGTCACACAGTGTACAATCAGTTTTACTAGCAAATGTTCATGCAATGAGTCATTCACTGGTCTGGTTCAAGGCCTCTGGTTTCTGGTACCATCACTGGATTCTCACCAGAACTCCTCCGGGATGCCCCATGACTGCCCCTGAGTCATGAAGATCCTGTAGATATCGTTCCACAGGAACCAGTCCCTTCAGGACCTCCAACAGGTCCTAGATGCGGTCGTTGTTAGGGTGGGCCACCCCAAGACCAGGGTGTGGACCTGGGTGGCAGTTGAGCTGGTCAGTCTCGGTCCCAAGGCCACCCAGCTCAGGGGAGGGGGCAGAGTCAGCTCCCCTACGCCCCTACCCCTCAGGTTCGGTTCACCTTGGCCTGTGGTGAGGGATGGGGCCATCTCTCCTGAGTACAGGGGTCAGCTCTTTTTATAGTGTCTTAAGATAGAATAAAAATTCCAATGTGTTCTTTATAGTGGGAAAGCACTTGCTTAGGAGTTTGGACATTAGGTTTTGAGTCTTATTTTCCTGCTAAGTGGATTTTAATAACTAAAAGCCGCTTGCTGTTGCAATCTTGTGTGAAAGAGACGAGGTAAAGGAACATGAAGCCAAAATGCCCACAGTGCTCTGGATTCCAGGGTCTTTCATTGTTAGGCATACATGCATTGTGTGTGGTTGTGTCCTTGCTGTTTGGTTGCTTCCTTTCTGTGCCAGGTTTGCCAGTGAGAGCCTTGTCCAGAGTTCCTCTTCTATCTCCTCTGCTGCCGTCCAGGGTGTGGCCGCTTTGCTTCTCACTATTCAGTTGCCATGGTTTCTGTAGCGTCTGTCTTTTCTTTCCTGTTTAACTTCGTGCTCTCTCTATGGATGCCATCCCATTTCTAATTTAGTGTCCTCTCTATTGATGATGTCATCGCATTTCAGGATTCATTACTGTGGCTATTATTCGTCTTTTGGGTTGTTTTCCTGGGTTCTTTTTCTCAGAGTAAGATTATTTGATGTTTATATACTTCTCTCTCTCTTTTTCTTTTCATTTTTCCTCCTTTTTTGTGCTGGGGATTGAACCTAAGACTTCATACATGCTAGGTAAATGTCTTTTTTTTTTGCATTTAGTGTCTATTTTCTTCATAACAAGGGCAAACAAGACCCTTTCAGCATAAGGATGCTATGCAAAGAGGAAAGAAGATTTCTGGAGGTGTTTTGAGGAAACCTCAACTATGGGATGTTGGTGCCCACATGTTGGATCTCTCTGGCGTGCTTTGTGGCATCTTATCACCAGCTGTCAGCAGTGGGGTAGACACAGCTCACTGGGAGTGATGCAGTCACATGACACAGTAGATGATATGATATGATATGGTGACATCAGGGTGACAGACATCACTGATTATCTTGCTTCCTGTGCATACTTTTCAGCAACCCTCTTCACAGAGGAGGGCAGTGTAGCTCCCAGAGTTGGGGACAAACCGTGAATAGCAAAACCAGAGTAGAAAAGAGGTCTGCTTGACTCCAAACCTGTTCTCTGCCACAGAAGTGCTTAGAGTCAGGGAGGCTACCACGGAAGGCTTCAGGATCTCCTCCAGGCACCTTGCAGAAACTGGCCATTCAAGTCCTGCTCTTTCTTTCAGATACTGATCCAAGCCACGTCTCACAGCCTAAGGAAACTCTGTCGCCAACGGATATAGCAGAGCCGGACCAGGTAGCAGATCCCAAGCAAGGTCCTCCAGAACTTAAGCAAACCAAAGTCCAGGTGTTGGAGGAGAAGGTTGTGCGGCTCACCAGGATGGTGCTGGACCTCCAGTCCTCCATGGCAGGGCTAAAGGAGAATCTCAAACACACCATTCAAGATGATGGCAGCAAAGGGCCAGCCCCGTGGCTCGGTCACCTGCACCCACAGCCAACCCCTGACAGCGCCTTTGCCGGAGACACAGAGCCAAGCCAGCTCCCTGGCCTCCTCACTAGCAAGGACTCTGGCATGAAGGACATCAAGTCTGAGCTGGCTGAAGTCAAAGACACACTGAAGACCAAGAGCGATAAGCTGGAAGAGCTAGACGGGAAGGTAAAGGGCTACGAAGGGCAGCTCAAGCAGCTGCAGGAGGCGGCCCAGGGCCCCACAGTCACCATGACAACCAATGAGCTGTACCAAGCCTACGTGGACAGCAAGATAGATGCCTTGAGGGAAGAGCTCATGGAAGGCATGGACCAGAAGCTGGCCGACCTGAAGAACACGTGTGAGTACAAGCTGGTGGGCCTGCAGCAGCAATGTGATGATTACGGAAGCAGCTACCTGGGGGTGGTAGACCTGATTGCGGAGAAGGAGGCAAGCCTGAAAAAAGACATTGCCGACCTTCGAGCCCGGCTGCCGGATCCCTCAGCCCAACCGAGGTGCTGTGACAGTCAAAAGAATGGTGACTTTGGCCAACAGATCAAGACATTAGATCAGAAAATCGAGAGAGTCGCTGAGGCCACCAGGATGCTGAATGGGCGGCTGGACAATGAGTTTGACCGCCTCTCCGGTCCAGAATCAGATGTGGACTTCGATGCAAGATGGACCGAGCTGGACGCGAGGATCAATGTAACGGAGAAGAACGCAGAAGAGCATTGCTTTTACATTGAGGAGACCCTTAGGGGGGCCATCAGTGGTGAGGTAGGTGACTTGCGGCAGCTTCTCAATCAGAAGATTCACTCCCTGGAAGACCGTCTGGGGATCGTTCTGCAGGTGGCCAACGGCTCAAATGTGGAGTTGACACCAGCAGACCTTGACTTGCCAGGACAACCAGGGGCAGGGAATGAGCAGATCCTCGTGGAGCTGAGTCACCTGAAGGACAAAGTTCAAGTGGTTGAGGACATCTGTCTGCAGAGCTTGCCTCATGGGATAGATGGCACTTTGCCGAGAGGACAGGACCTCACACACGTCAGCCTGAGCCTTTTGGAATCCCTCAATGATACGATGTACAGGAATTTCCAAGAAACAGGTCGCAGCATTCAAAAACTTCGAGAGGACTTCAGCTCTCTCCACTCTCAGCTGAATCACTTGGGATGCATGGGGACTTGTTCGCAGAGCAGAATGAATGACAGCAGAGCCGGTGACAGCGCCGAAGCAAGTGGGTTTACTAAGACTGGGGAGCAAGAGAAGACAGTGGGGACCGTTCCGTCTCCTGGTGTCCCGTGCTGCGGCCAGCTGGAGGAGCGTTGGCAGAGGCTGCAGAGCCGAGTGCTGGCTGAGCTGGACAGCTGCAAGGAGAGTGCTCACGGGGTTCACAGTGAGGTGTCTGCGGTGGAGGGCAGAGTGTCTCAGCTGGAGCAGACATGCAGCCGGCTGGATGCCATCTCCAGGGGTCTGCAGAGGATCAAGGAGGGGCTGGGCAAGCACGTGGGCAGTCTGTGGAACTGTGTCCGGCAGATGAACGGGACACTCAGGTCACACTCCAGAGACATCTCTGGCCTCAAGAACTCCGTGCAGCAATTCTACAGCCATGTTTTCCAGATATCTACAGACTTGCAAGATCTGGTGAAGTTCCAGCCATCAGCAAGTAAGTGGATTGGCAGTCCCATTCCAGTAATGCACTTGCGGCACATGGCAGAGCTGTGCTATCCTTTCAGATAGTTTGGGAATTAACTAAACTAAGTCAGTGCTTCACCAAATATGATCCATAGGTCAGTGGCCGCTTGTGAATCAGAAGCAACATGCCAACAGTGAGAAAACCAACCAGCCTGGGGATGTAGTTTAGCTGGCAGAGTACATACCTATCATGCATGAAGCCCTGAGTTCAATTCCCAGCACCACCTCAAGGCTAGAACTTGGGAGGTAAAGGTAGGAAGATCAGAAGTTTAAGGCCAATCTAGGTATTATGAGACCCTGTCTCAAAAGAAACACACACACTCACTCACATGCTTACATATGCACCCCTACATGCATGTGCATGCATGAGCACACACACAAACACACTCACAAGTTTAAGGCAAAATTAGGCTATGTGAAACGCTGTCTCAAAAGAAACATACATGAACACACACTTGCATGCACTCACACACGCTCACAGACATAGCCTCATGTGCACACACTCACACTCACACATGTACACTCACACCCTCACATGCACATGCACTCACACATAGGCTCCCACATGTACCCCTGCACAGGCATGCACGTACCCCAGGAATTTACAATACAGTATAACTTCATGGCAGCATTTAGGCACATGGTCTGTGTGCTTTATAAAGAGTCAGCTTGTAACACATTGAAAGTAGGAAAGAAAATCTGATTCACCACAGACAGAGGGTAATGAAGTGATCTGTGCCGCGTGCTCCAGGCGGAGTGAGGGACCCTGCAAAGAGAATCAGGGCAGTATGTGTCACTTCTGCCTGCACCAAGAGAATCCCCTCTCCGTTAACCCATTTATCTCTCATTTGTGTTGTTATTGTCTTTGTCACCACCGTTTCCATTTCCTAATCCAGTACAGTCGTGGCAGATAGGGTGACACCGTGTTGTGTTCACAGATACAGACAGGACCGTGACCGAGCGCGGTTTGAGGGCAGGTTTGGAGTGGGTTGAAAGTCCTGTACTTCTGTCTCCTAGGAAGCTCAGCCATGGTGCTAAAAGCAGCACCTACCGCAGTGTAGACACCCAGCAAATGCATAAATGGCCGAGTGACAGTCTCTTGATAGTTTTGAGGAATGTATTTCATAGTGATAGCTTTTCTTTAAGACAAACACATAATCCTCAAAGGATAAAGATGCTTTCTTCTCATCTTCTCTTGTTCGCAGCACAGGAACAGGCGCTCTAATTGGAGGCAAGAAGAGAGGTTGTCCTAGTTAGGGTCACTGTTGCTAGATGGAACACCGTGACAAAGCCACTTGGGGAGGAAAGAGGTTATTTGGCTTACACTTCACTACTCATCAGCCAAGGCAGTCAGGACAGGAAGTCAATAGGGCAGGAACCTGGAGGCAGGAGCTGGCACAGAGACCATAGAGGAGTTCTCCTGACTGGCTTGCTCAGCCTGCTCTCTTATAGAAGCCAGGACCGCCAGCCCAGGGAGGCCCCACCCACAGTGTGCTAGGCCCTCCCCCATCACTAGTTAAGAAAATGCCTTACAGGTCTGCCTATACCCCAGTCTTACGGAGGTACCCCCTTTTATTAAACATAGATTCTTTTCTCATATATTATAATCTGCATACAGTTTTCCTTCTCCCAGCTCCTCCCCAACTCCCTTTCCCCTGGATCCTTTCTGTCTTTCATTAGAAAAGAGTAGTCTTCAAAGATAAAATAACCAAACATAACAAAATAAACTATATTAAGATAAAACCTTCATATCGAAGTTGGCCAAGCCAAGCCAACAGAAAAGCAAAGGAGTCCCGAGAGCAGGCACAAGAATCAGAGACCCACTTGTTCACACATTCAAGATTCCTATCAAAGTATTAAACCAAGATTCATAATACACATGCAGACGAGCTGGTGCAGAGCCGTGCAGGCCCTGTACTTGTGGCTTCAGTCTCTGCAAGTTCATATGAGCAAGTGTTGCTTAGTTGACTTAGAGGGCCTTGTTTTCCTGATGTCCTCCATCCCTTGTCTCCCCTACTCCTTCTGCTTCCTTGGGGTTCCCTGAGCTCTGAGGGGAGGGATTTGATGGAGACATCTCATTTAGAGCTGTGTGTTCCCGTGTCTCTGCATGGTGTCTGGCTCCGGGTCTCTGTTTGGTCCCACCTGCTGTAGGAGGAGGCCTCTCTGATGCTGGCTGAATGAGGCGCTGATCTGAGTAGAGCGGACCATCATTAGGAGTCATTTAGTATTGCTTCCCACTGTGTTAGGTTTCCATACTGCTCCTCAGGTGTCCTTGAGTTCTGGCTGTCTCTCCCTCATTCCCTCCCTCCATCCCCTCTAACCCCTCCCTTTCCCACCCGATCCTGCCATTCTTGTCTCTCTCCCCATTCCCCCATCCAAACTCTTCCACCCATAAAACCTATTCTGTTTCCTCCTTCCCAGGGAGACCCACGTGCCTCCTCCCAGTCCTTTCCTCTATGCCTATCCTCTTTGGGTCTATGGATTGTAGCTAGCTTATCATTTATTTAACAGCTAGTCTCCAGATATAAAAAAGTACATATAATATTTATGTGTCTGGGTTACCTCAATCAGGATGATTTTTTTTCTAGTTCCATCCATTCCAAGATGACATTTTTTAAGGATTAAATAATAGTCATTGTATAAATGCACCCCATTTTTTGTTCATTTTTCTATTGAAGTACATCTAGGCTATTTCCAGTTTCTGGATATTATGAACAGAGCAACAACAAACATGGTTGAGCAAGTGTCTCTGTAGTATGATGAAGTGTCCTTTGGATATATGCCCAGGAATGGTATAGCTGGATTTTGAGGTAGATCAGTTCACATCTTTCTGAGAACCAACACACTGATTTCCATAGTGACTATACAAATCTGTGCTTCTCCCAACAATGGAGGTGTGTTCCCCTTGCTCCATGTCCTTGACAGCATCGACTGTCACTTGCGGTTTTAATCTTAGCCACTCTGACAGGTGTAAGATGGAATCTCAAAGTAGTTTTGATTTGCATTTCCCTGATTGCTTAGGATGTGAACAATTTCTTAATAGGTTTCTCAGCCATTTGAGTTTCCTCTATTGAATAGAGAGAGTGGACACTCTTGTCTTATTCCCGATTTTAGTGGAATTGCTTTGTGTTTCTCTCCAACCAAGTTGATATTGCCTTATGATATTTCTTAATTGAGGTTCTCTTCTCCTAGATGGCTTTAGCTTGTGTCAGGTTGACACAAAACTAGGCAGCACAGAGGTCAAGCTTGTAAAATAGCTCTGTACCAGCATGCTTCAAGCCCTCTAGGACCACTAGTTTATAAGGCCACAGCCCTCCCACATGGATGGCGGAGTTTTCCAGAAGGAAATGTGTATCATTTCCATAGCTTGTGGGTGGAGCTGGGATGGGAACTGGGAACACGCAAAGGTCATGGTTGCTGCATAGCACACAGCCTTGTGTCTCCCAGAGTTGAATGCAGACGTGTAGGGCCCACAGCACTCATGGAACACCAGTCGTGAGCTGAGGAAGCCGTTTCCCAACCTCTCCTCCCCTACTTTCTCTTCTCTTGTCCTCCCCTGCAAGCCTGTCATCTTTTCTTCCGTGTTAACTCCAGGTGACACAGAGCTGAGCCTTCCTGGCTCCTGAGAGCCTGTGGTAATTTCTGACTGAGCCCCCACTGAGGAGGAGCTGTGGAGAGGGCCAAGGCCGGGTCCTGCCACCTCAGGAGGTGAGGGGAGAGTTCGTGGTAGTCAAGTAGACATGCTCTGGTTTTTGTCTCTAAAGTACGGTGTTCGTCTGTAGATAAGGAGTCACCAGGGTCAAGCAGAGCTGGAAACTGGCCACCGTCCCCAGGCTTGATTATCTGCAGGACGCAGCCCCCACCTCAGATCTCAGCCCCTGTGTCTCTGGACTGTAGAGTTAAGATCGTGAGTCCTGTGTGCTCACAGGGCAATTGTCCCTTGTGGTCAAAATGCTGTCTGGTCTGTGCTTTACAATAACAGATGCAGCCAGATTATTTCCAGTTAATTAGCAGTGCTGGACAGCGTGGGAATCTGTGTCCATTCTGAGGCTCTTCTCTGCAGAGCTGGAAACTGAACTCTGAAGACAGCATGGTTTCATGCACCATCCTCCCGACTGGGGCCGTGCTGTGAATACAGACCGTGTGCGCTTGGGGAGAATTTGGGATTGAGAGGAGCCAAAAATTAAAGAGTAGTATTTTGTGACCTCCAGAACCCTCAGACCCAGGAGTCCTGGAACCTGGAGTGACTCTGGGGCTAAGGTTGAAGTCACGCAAACAGTTAAAAGGTAACAGGATATTTACCGAGCAGCGACAGCAGGTGAGACTCTGTGAGGGGTGCAGAGATCACAGGTCCCATCCTCGGTAATGCGACTCAGGTCCTCGGAGAGAGCGCACACCCTGCGCGCAGTGCAGGGGGGTTAAAGTACAGTGGGCCATGCAGAGACCCAGCTCTCCGCTCACACGCTCTCGCGCACCCCTCGAACATATCAGATGCTGGCTTCACAGGCAGCAAGTGTGAACCAAAGTCTGGTGGAGAACCAGACAAAGAGGATCATGGGACTTGGCCGTTTCCCCAGCCTCCCAGAGGCTTTGCAAAGGAAGAAGCCCCAGAGACTAGCCTCCAAGCTTAAGCAATTACGGAATCAGGTTGAGAGAGATGGTGAGCCATGAGGTAAGGGGATGAGAGAAACTTCCAGAAGAATGTGAACAGATAATTAAAAAGTGGGTGGAATTCAAAAGGCAGGAAGAAAAGGCATTTGTGGGAAGACTTTGGGGTGAAAGGGTGTTTTTTTTTTTTTTGCCGTGTAATCTCCTACTCCGATCTTGGTGGTAGTTATTTTCCATTAGTTCCTGGATCGGGGGCTTGCACAGGGCTCAGCTGCTCTCCTTTCTAACGTCAGCCTTACTCAGTCACATACTCACTAAACTCCGTGTTGTGCTTGGCAGGAAGGTTCACGTTCACATGGGCCACAGACCTGGGGTCCTGGTGATCCCCCATGCGGCCCCTCCCCTGTGTGTCCGTGTGGGCTTCTCATACCCTGCTCCTCTCAAGTAGCCTGACTTACACACGTGGCACTGGCTTCGCGAGGGAAAGCAGAGCTGTGGTCTCACCGGTGGGGACTAAGTTAGCCTGGAATCACTTCTGCCATATTCATTCCGCTGATCACAGCAGACCAGCCCTGGAAGCGTAACATGGTTGCCATATTGGGAGACAAGGGGTTCTCGTGACGAGTCACTTCTCCCACGGTGAGTACCAGCCCAGAGGAGGGGCTGAGGACCTGCACAAAGATCATAACCTGAGTGTAGGTCAGGAATGTAAACTCCTGTTTCTAACCAGTTCATTGTTAGCTCGCAGATCATATTCTTGTGAGACGCCATGCAGTGGGCTGAATTATCCAGCAGGCCTCTGCTGGGTCTTCTGTATCTCATCAAGGCATGTGCTTAGGAGGGATTTGTAAGAGTGTATGCAATACACACACACACACACACATATATAACAATACATATGTGTGTGTGTGTTCACACATGGGTACCCAACTGTGATGGGTACCCAACTTCTAAAAGATGAACAACAACATAATAATTAATAATAATATGTCACAGGTGTGTATCGCCACACCTGATTTAGTAGTTTATTTAGCAGATCTGTCCGAAGCCATGTCCTGTTTCATCAACACAGATCTGATGCTCTAGAGTCTAGAGGAAAAGACAGAACAGCCGTGCTAGTGAACCTTTAGTTAGAATCAGAAGCCTGAGGAGAGATGAAACATAATAGATAATGGTAGGCAAGAATTTGTTTCAGCTGCATGGCTAGGGAGGGCTGCACCGTGGACATGACATTAGAGATATAAATAGACTGAGGACATAAACCCCTTAGCAATCTGTGCAGGAAAATGGTCCAGGCAGAGAGAATGGTGTGATTCTGGGATGTCCTGGGACAGGGATGATTTGTTCTTTTGAAAAACTAAGTTTGGCCAAGTGTACCAGCCCTCTAACTGGTCAGGAGGGGCAGTGCTGGAGTTGAGAGATGCTGCTCTGGACATGGAAGCCTCTTGTCAGGCTTCCAAGAAGGCGCAGCCCTGCCTCGACCCAAGCACAGACAGCCTTTCAACATCCTGTGGTGACAAAAACATGTGGCTGTGCTTCTCATTTTGTGGCTCCTGGTCTTGCCCCCAGGGAATCCCTCCTCTTGGAATTCTGTTATGCCACAGACTTAAGGATCCTATTTTTCATTAAGTTCCTTATGGTAAGCTGGAACAAGGAAGCAGCTCAGACTGCTGAAATACTGGACCATAACGTCTGACTGGGGCTGGTGCCCTGCTAATAGTGTCCTGATGGCTTTTGCCATGGACTTGAAATCCACTGAGTTTGGGGGTAGCTTGGGTTTAAGGTACAGTGATGGACTATCAGAATTCTGTGAACTCACATAAAATAAGTGAAGACGTAAGTCAGTCAGGCAGAAAGAGAAAGGCGCTCTTCTCTGGGGGCACCTCGCTTCATGGACCGCTCTTCTCTCGGGGTGCCTGATTCACAGACCACTCTTCTCTGGGGGTGCCTGGCTTCATGGACCACTCTTCTCTGGGGGTGCCTGGATTCTGTTACATCCTAGCTGCTGTAAATAGCAGTTTTTATTCATCAAAAATTTGAATTTTGTGTCTGTAGAGATGATTCAATAATTAAAACATGTGTGGCTCTTACAGAGGACTGAGTTCAGTTCTAAGACCCTGCATTGGGGAGAAGCTCCTAGCCTCTTATGACTCCAGCTCCAAGGGAGACTCCACACCCATGGCCTTCTCAGGGACTTCTATTGATATGCATGTGTGTGTGTGCATGCACACATGTGCACACACACACTATACAGTAATGATGTTAGAACAACAAACTTACAAACTTCTGAATTTGAACAGAGGTGTTCTGGACAGAGCCTTCCTCATGGCTACATGTGAGTCCTGTGTAACTTCCAAAGACATGGATCACACATGAGAGTCCCACTCAGCAATTGGTGAGGTGAACACTGGGAACCAGTTGTTAAAATGAAAACCACTTCCAGGGGGTTCTAGAAGTGGGAGGAAAGTCCCATCACAAGTGGCAGGGCAGACAGATGTGCAGTCACACAGGCAAGGAGCCCATAGTGGGTGGGACAGATAAACTCCCAAACTTGACACCACATCGCTAGCACAAAGTCAGCTCTGCGAGGGAGTCCACGTACAGGCTCTGCTGGCCTCCAGCTTTTACTGTTTACCTCTCTGTCAGGCTGAGGAGAGACCCGCTGCCTGTGTGTGCTCAGCAAGCACTGTACCACAGAGCCACATCCACGGCCAATGTCAGCCACGGATCACTCACTCCTCTCTGCCATGGATCAAGTGCTGTAATGCAGAGGGCTTCAATTCTGATGTCACTGCAGATGGTGACACGTGACACGGCTGTTGATGTCACCACAGATAGTAACACGTGACATGACACAGCTGTTGATGTCACCACAGATAACAACATGTGACACAGCTGTTGATGTCACCACATATAGTAACATGTCTGTTACAGCTGTTGATGTCACCACAGATAGTAACATGTCTGTTATAGCTGTTGATGTCACCGCAGATAGTAACACATGACACAGCTGTTGATGTCACCACAGATAGTAACACGTGACACAGCTGTTGATGTCACCATAGATAGTAACACATGACACAGCTGTTGATGTCACTGCATATATAGTAACATGTGTGTTACAACTGTCAGTGTCACCGCAGATAGTAACACGTGACATGGCTGTTGATGTCACCACAGATAGTAACACGTGACATGACACAGCTATTGATGTCACCACAGATAGCAACACATGACACAGCTATTGATGTCACCACAGATAGTAACACGTGACACAGCTGTTGATGTCACCACAGATAGTAACACGTGACACAGCTGTTGATGTCAC